>APFE030986047.1:84301-177551 GCA_000404065.3 Pinus taeda
TCGATGGGCATTAAACTTGTTCATTCCACATCCTATTACCCCCAAGGGAATGGTTTAGCAGAATCCTCTAATAAAAGTATGATTAGGATAATTAAGAAGCTGTTAGAGGATAATAAAAAGAATTGGGATGCCAAGCTGAAGTATGCACTTTGGGCGGACAGAGTGACTATCAAGAGATCTACAGGTTGCTCTCCCTTCAAGCTGGTATATGGTACTAATGCCATTTTTCCAATTCAACTTACACTCCCAGTGGCAAAGTTGCTTCAAACAGCGCAAAATGAAGAGTATGATATGGCAAATAGAATCACTGATTTAACAGAATTGTATCAGATTCGAGAACAGCTGGTTGAAAAAGCTGCAGCACATCAGCAAAAGGTCAAGGAAGCCTTTAACAAGAAGGCAAAAAGAAATAATTTCCATGTTGGGAATTTGGTCATGAAATGGGATGCTTTTAAAGAAAAGAAAGGCAATCATGGGAAATTTGATGCTCTCTGGACAGGCCCGTTTGTCATTTTACAGATTCAAGGGAACAATACCTTCATACTAAAAAGTATGGAAGGGGAGACAGTTTTTGATGGCCCAGTTAATGGGCGGTTTCTGAAAAAATATATCATTTAAGGTTTCTGGCCTTAAAGCTGTAAATATTTTGCTTTTATCGATTGTTAGTGTAGCCATAGTAGACTCCATGCCCAATGGAACACTAGGAATTTTGCTAATATTGATTTGTCGTGGGAAAGGCATTGATCTGCAGGTTCTTAAGACCTCACGGGGAGGATCTCATCCCCAGAAGGAGCCAGTGTTAGCTCTGCTACAAAATCCAACATTTGAGGATCAAATGCAGTCCTGATCAGGTTGTGTGCGCGCGAAAGGATGCCCAAAAATGGATACAAAAGTGCTCCAAAAGCCTTATCAGTCCTCTCATAGCCTTCACCGATTGAAAAATTGCAGGAGGAAAACCTTGTGGAGGGCGGAAATACACTATCGGGAGGCACAAATACTCTAAAATTATGGAAAATCTCAAAATCGCAGGCTTGAGGGTCTGAAATCATATCAGTCGTTAGATCTGGCCGATCAGTGGTCTAGATCGTGTCGGCATTTCGCAGTCGAAGCAGGCGGGAAGTGGCAGCGATATAAGAAACCTCACCGATGAGCGATCGCCGACATCGCATCGGCAGATCGCAATGGAGCACTTGCAAAAGAAGCAGGGCCTATATATTTGGCGATATGCGATCGCCGACATCACACCGCCGATATCGCATCGGCGCTTACAAAGGGGGCAGTGCCTTTTACATGGTTATGTGCGATGCGATAAGCCGATAGCGCTATAAGTTATTTCGATAAATTTTCGGGTCCGCGGCGATATCGCTGTCGGCACCTCTAAAAGGGGCAGAGCTTTGTACAAGGCATGTATGCGACCCGATGGGTCGGACCCGATATTATTATAAGTGATTCTTCATAAAACTTCAAGTCCGCGCCAAGGCCTTTTTCAATGATTTTGGTCACATTTTTGTTATATAACGAAATATGAGAAAATACAAAGGAAGCCTTGGGGGTGCCGATAGTGATGAAGCTCGAACCCGATGGGGTCCGGGAAGCAAAATATATATGTTTTCAAGTCCGCCAAAGGCAAAATTCCAGTGTTTTGCAGCATTTTTCAATGTATTTTCAAACAAAGGATTGGACGGGCTCCTCCATGCATTACTTAACAGAGATATTTTGTATTGTAACACTATATATACTCAGAACTCATACGTAATCAGATGATGAGTGTTTGATGAAGAGAACCCTGTTGTAAGGTTCAACTTCTGGAGACTGTAACTACTCTGTAACCTGCAGCGTCTGGTCTTCATTTCCAATTAATACAAGCTTCTTTTGTTTTTTATTGCTCACTTTCCACTTCTCTTTCTTGTTCCAGGCTGTGCCTGTTTGCATTTGTTCTATTGCTGTGAATGTTCAGCGTCGGTGGGGCTGTCATCCCACCTCTGCGTTTGGATTTAGCATGTATCATAGAACATGTGGGCGGGTTTCTGTTGTTTAATGCATAGAGAGTTGTCATCCTATCCGTGCGTTAGAAACTAGATTTACAGACCTCTTAACTGGTTGCAGCCGGCCATCACAGGGTCCTGTGCATCTGCTGGTGTGGTCAGTGTTCTCCATTATCACCTTATCTTCAAGCTGTGAGTAATAGGTGGTTAAAAGCCTTGTAGTCTGGGGGTGCTCACCCATGTCTGGGGTCAATCATAGTAGGAGTGGTTATCTGGCTTGAATATGCAGCATTTGTTCCATTCATCCACCATTTATCCAACTATATTTGGTTAAATTTTTAATGTTCCCGAGCATCACTGATATACAACCTAGGTGAGTTTTTTGGGGTGATAACAGTTCCCATTTCAAAGTTTACATTGTTATCTGGACACATCGGTTTGTTTCTTGTTTGGGTGGTGACTCAACTTATTCATCCATTATTTCTCAGACAATAAGCCCTCCCTTATATCTAGTTGTTTTTGCCTTTTGGATCCTAGAGCTAGATTCATGTTCAAGTGGCAACTCCACTTCTTTCATTTCTTACAAGAATTTCTACTAGAAGTTCGCTTCTTGTGCATCTCTTTATTTTCTTGAACACGGGTCTCACTATAGTATCCATTTGGTCCCTCCTTATCCTTTTAATCAAGTCATCGTGGATGACTTATTTACCCCTTGTCATTTTACTAGTTTTCTCCATGATATGCCGGAAGAGGCCATTCATGAATTGTCTTTGTTATCGGGTGGTGATTCGGTGGTTGTTAGAAAGCATCTATGCAGGTTTACTCATACAATAATCAAATATTGTAGTTCTCCCCAATATAAACATGAAGATGTCAAAATGCGTCTATTTTCATTTTCTTTAGAGTGTGATGCTTTGAATTGGTTTCATAATTGTCCTGAAGATTATTTCGCTTCTTTACAAGACATCATCAATGCTTTTACAGATAGACATGGTGATCAAGGTAGCTTGCCTTGTGCCCCTAACATTATGCAACAGAATGAGAGTGATCTTGTAAAGAATCCAGCTTTCAATGAAAGATTTCAAGGCAATTCTCCATATCAGAATGTGCCATCCTCTTGTACCATTGCAGGATGAATGCATGATAGTGGAAAAGCACGAACAAGTTATCAAATCAATGTCAACAATGAAAGGGAGAATGATAAGCATCTTATAGAAGAACTAAAGTATATGTTAAAGACATGGAGTTCAGTGAAACACCGCTGGTAAAAAATATGGAGCTTAATCAAGAAAAATTTATAACTGAGTACGTCGAGGATATGAGAACTTTATACACTCAACTGGAAAAACGTGATGAGGAGATGGAAATCATGAAAATTAAACACTCCGATCACATAGCCACCATATTAGAAAAGTGTGCTAATAATATGGAGGATATGAGGACCGACATGCAGAGTCAGCATGCTAAGGAAATGGAAACCATGAAAGCTAATCATGATAGAGAAATTAATTCTATGCAAAGCAAGTTATTAGCCCTAGAGGAAAATATGACGATCATGGAATTTAATCATTCAAATCATGTGACTTCCATGGAAACAAGTTATCAAGAATAAATAAGTTTGATTCAGAATAGATTGTCAACTATGGATGAAGAAATGACCATCAGGAGATTTGATTATAATAATCAGTTAGCTATCATACAAGAAAATCATGAGAAAGATATAAACTCTATGCAACATTGCTTTATGAACATAAAAACAGATAATGACAAAGTAATAAAAAATATGGAAGTTGGTCAGATATGTCTTCAGAATAAGTTATTGACCATGGAGGAAAACCATGCCAAGGAAGTCAGTGCTCTCAAAGTTGAACAATCTACCCATATGGATTCCATAACAATACAAGTATAGAAACTTCAGCATCAGTGAGAGCATAAAAGAAATAAGGAAACATCAACAAATCATAAGCCTCCCTATCTACTGCAGCAAGCTCCATCTTATTATGAGGTCATTTGTTCCATTGAAAAGTGCCTAATTGAAGGTGACTCGGATAAAATGGAAATTAATAAGAATCAAGTTGATGCTCACATGGTTAATCCACAAATCATAAAAGGTCAAGTTATAACTCGTGACACCTGTGAGACTGATCCATCATTCTTGACAAAGCAAATGCAGAATGAAGAAAGACATGTCATACATATCTTACATACGTCATCTGAGAGTTTTGAAGCTTAATGTTCCACATCATCAGTGATAGATCCTGCCACAAAGAAAAGACGCAAGAGAAGGAGAATGAGAAAGTGATTTGATGCATAAAATGGTCACGAGAAGCTTGATTTTCAGATAGGAAGAAGTCCTACCATGTGTAAGATTGGACATGGCACATTTGAGAAACGGCCGACAGATTTTCCTGAAAGCACACAATTGCTCAGTATGCATTATATTGAACGCACCTGATGTCGTGGAGCATCCTTGTATTGTATTTCTAACCTTATACCCTGTTATTTCGATATTTCATTTTGTAGTTAGATTTGTGTTTTTCATGTTATTAGGATAGTTAATAAATGAAGAGCTTATATATTTTATGTGATTAACATTATATGATGATTTTTTTAGGGACGCTACTTATGTTATGTTGTGTGTTGCATGGAAGTAGATTCTCGATTCTCACATTCCTCTGTTGCAGCAACATGTCCCCAAGTAGAGCTAGATGTTTACCATTATGTGTCAACGACCCATAGCAGTACACTCCATTTTTTCACAAAAGGGATAGCGCCTGATTGATTTGTTCATATCGTCCAATTATCATCATCAGTCTGATCATCATGTTATAATTTAAACCCATTCTACATGTGTATAATGTAAATAATCTCAACAAATCTGTGTCATGTATGTAATTGCCTAGGTAAACCTACTTTTCTAGTGATGATCTACATTCCGGGAGGTTTTTTGGCTCACTGATTCATTCTTGAATGGTCGGAAGAGTTTTCCTTCAGCCTTACCCCAAAGTCGGAATGGATTTTGTCATTGGGATCTTAGGCGAGTCCTAGTGTTACAGATCGAGTCTATGTAAAAGTGATTTGGGAATAATCCTAACTATTTGGTTAAGTTATTTTATTTTATTACAAACTGCTTGGTCTGCTGGATTATATTTGTATCGTAGAAATGAGTAGTCTGTGAGTGTCTTTTTCAAATGGGTTTTGCCCCTTATGATGTAAAAATATGAAAATCTGATGTAAAGTGTCTTGAGGGTTGGAAAAAATAATTTATCTCCTCATAGGTTGATTAATTAAATTCTCTAGCCAAAAAATTAATTAAAATCCTAAGCCAGAAATTTAATTAATTTTAGGTTCTAGGTAAATTTAAATTCTCCAAAGGCAAAATTCATTGGTCCTTAAAATTCAAATTTTAAAAGGTTCCGGAACTAAAGTAAATTAATTATTTTGCTAAATTTTAAGCCTTTGATCCTTAGGTTAAGTCAAAGTCAAAATTTTGAGGAAATTAATTCAAAAATTTAATTTTTGAGATTAGTTAAAATGCGTTTAATTGAAAAATTCAAATTTCTTCAAGAATTTAAAATTTCGACGAATGAAATTAAAAGAAATTTTGACCCTCATCAACAGTCGAGATTGCTTTGACAAGGATCATTTGAACTAGCCGTTGGAGGATTTATTTTTGAATAGGAAGTCATTTGTCAGTCAATTCATCTGATCTCGGGATCATGTACTAAGCTCTCAAGCTCTCTTTTATACTTTTTTGAATTAATGCAAAAGTCTTTAGGGTTTCAACGTGCTGTAGTGCTCCTCTTTATGAATTTATGGTAACATTGTTTTAATTTCTTCTTAATATTATGTGAAAATTGTCAATCAATAACTCTCTTACAATAATCTGAATACAGGTATCTTATTCAGTTTGTTGGATCTAGGGTAACATTTTTAATTTTAATTGAAATAGCAGGTATCTCTATTTCTTCATAATTTTATTGTTGTTCTATTTCTCTACTTGATTTGATGGTTGATCTAGTGTTTCCAGAAGATCTCTCAGGTTCTCATCAAGCGTTTGGGGATATTTTTCGGTTGGACCAGCGAACTCTCAACACATATTTTCTGAAGAGTCTACTTCATATAAGCCTCGAGATTTATCTAATAATAATATTTTTTCTACAGGGTGTTTTTGGGCTAGTACCTCTCTAAAATTTCAAAATATTTTGAATATTTTGTGGAAATTTTGATAGATCTGGCTATTGAAAGCCTTAGATTATTAGATCTGGAAATGGAGTTGGACTCATACTCATTAAATCTGATAGATCTGTAAATTATTTGTATAGATTTTTTATTTACTTGTGTAGATATGAAATTTTGTAACATAATATTGAATTTTAACACTTGGGTTTTTGAGATTTTCTCATTTTTTTACATATTGGGTATTGGGTTTTCTCTTTTCACTTGTGCTGGAATAGATCTGAGAAATCAGCAAAGAAAATCTTCAAATATGAGCTAGATCTAGACCCTGGAGAGCAAGATATGGGGTCAAAGATTGTTTGCAGAAACAAAGCTGAGAAATCATCCAATAAAATTTTCTGATATAAGCTAGATCTAGACCCTGGAGAGCAAGATTTGAACTCATAAATTGTTTGCAAGAATAGATCTGAGAAATCAACCAAATAAATCTTCAGATCTTAGATGTTTCAAGCAGATCTAGGAGTTTTGAGATAGATCTAGGCCTTGCGGAGCAATATCTTGTCCCAAATTTGTTTGCAGGGCCAGCCATTAAAGATTTTGCAATAAATTTGAAGATCTGAAGCAAAATAATTTTTTCAGAACAAAGGTTTCAAGTTTTTGGACTCCTAAGCCTAGATCTATCTTCTCCTAGCCCAACGCTAATTCTAGTGGCCTAGTGCTAGCTCTCATTGGCCCTAAATTCCCCTTGTTCCATTTCTGATTTGAATATTTGATTTTTTGAAGCCAATCATTGGAGGGTTTTTTGCAGAACATTTGGTAAAAATTTGTGTTTCAGGTATGGAATTTTTTTGTCAACTTGGGCAAGTGATCTTCAAGGCCTAGGGCTAAGGGTTTGCTCTCTAAACCATATTTTTCCTCACTCTTTGCTACAACAGTCATATATATTTCTAATAGTGGTGAAAAGCACATCTAAGTGATTTGAAATTAACTAAATAAATTACTAAATACAATAAGAAGTAATTGATGTTTGACGTGTATCAAGAATTTGGCCTAGATCTACATTTTGGGTGACAGTTATCTCTGAATAATTTTGTTTCTAAAATATAACAGTGGCAAAATTTCATGTGGGTTAGCCTAAAATCAGTTCCTAAGTTGTCTAATACACTAAGGAATTAATTTCTTGCTTTGGGCATTCATCATTAGGCTTATTTCATGTTTTAATTGTTGGTAGTAATAAGCATATCAAATCTGATATAATTCTAGAAATCACACCATAACAGGCTGAAATTTTTTTATAATTCATATGGGCAAGTTTGGAAATATTTCGGTAAATTTCTGGCATAAAGATATCATTGATAGCTCACTATTTTTATCGTCATATTGTTGTTGTCATAAAGTTTTTCTTACTGCTGTATCAAAAACTAATTTCTAAATTTTAAGTACTCTGTCATGGAATTGTGATAAAATGGATATTTTTTGTTTCATAAACTGAGTATTTTTTAGCATCTGTTGACATTGATTACAAAGAAGGTTTTGTTCTCTTTGAGCTATAATTGTATCAAGAAGATTTGAAATAAGTTTGTGGTTTAATTGTAATATTTTTAGGAGTTTATTTTTAAGTTTTCATCCAATAAAGCGAACATTTAATTTTGGTGATTGGGGACTTTTGTGACACAAGTCTTTCTGATCCTCGAGTCTAGCTTCATTTCATCATCCAGTGCATTTGCATATAAGTTAGCTTTGCATAAATAAAATTTACTTCCAAGCATAAGCTTGGTCGATAGAGAGATAGGTATCCATCCATCTTTGCTTGGAAGCCTGCTTTTAATAGTACTTAAAACAATGATCTTGCAGTCGTCAAAACCATAACCCTCTGCAGCGCCGGAGGCACTGGATATGTTAGATTTTTAGGAGAGGTATCGTTAATCACACCTTAGTGTGCTTCGCCTTATCTTCTCTCTGTCAATTACTACGAAATCAGACTCAACACAGAAAGGATCGAAGGATTCACATTTAAGTAGGCATTTAACTAAAATTAAACAAAAGTCTTGCATCTCACATTAGCTTTAGAATCTACATTTCATATAAAATAGTCATTCATCTAAGCAGTAATTGCTAATTGTTTACTTGGTCTTAATTTCCCTAGCAAGATCATTGACTCCATAAGGCACCGATATCAATCATTTAAAATCTAATGAAATCCTATAATTCTTGCTAAATCTTAATCAAGTACTTGATCACTTCATTGTGTCTCCTGAACTGGTTGGTTCCCAACTAGTTCTTCTTCATTCCACTTTTCCATAGGGTCTACCCCCCTTAGCTTGTTTAGGGAGACAGCTTAAACGAAGAAATTGGGAATCAAGGTGATAGCACCTGATCTGAGACGTTGTCGCAATGCCTAGACATTTTGGGCAACAACATTTTTTGGCGTCGTTGTTGGGGATAGAGTTTTTTTGTCCTTGGTTTCCTCCACATCGTTTTAATTATCTCATACTTTCCGTCATTCATTAGCCCGTGAAGTAGCACAACTTTTTTGGTGTTGTTGCTAGAGAAATTTTATTCTTGATGTTTCAACAACATTTCCTCATCATTCTTCTTATTTTTCATCTTCTCATTTGAGCCAGCAACAACAACATCTTTTGGCGTCGTTGCCAGGGATAGAGTTTTTTTTATCCTTGGTCCTCACGACATTTTTCTAATCATCCAATATTTCATCATTTTTTTCCCATTAGCACAACATTTCCTGGCGTCATTTGATCTTTCATCGCCCTATATTTCGTCATCTTATTAATCGTTTCACCTGCACTTTTAGCGCCTTGACACATCGGTTCGTTTCTTGTTTGGGTGGCAACTCCAGTTATTCATCCATTATTTTTCAGACAAGAAGCCCTCCCTTATATCCAGTTGTTTTTGCCTTTTGGATCCTAGAGCTAGATTCATGTTCAAGTGGCGACTCCACTTCTTTCATTTCTTACAAGAATTTCTACTAGAAGCTCACTTCTTGTGCATCTCTTTATTTTCTTGAATAGGGGACTCCTTTTAGCATCTATTTGGTCCCTCCTTATCACTTTAAGCAAGTCATCATAGATGACTTATTTACTCCGTGTCATTTTACTAATTTTCTCCATGATATGCGGAAAGAGGCCACTCATAAATTGTCTTTGTCCTCGGCTGGTGATTCAGTCGTTGTTAGAAAGCATCTATGCATGTTTACTCATACAATAATCAAATGTTGTAGTTCTCTCCAATATAAACTTGAAGATGTCAAAATGCGTCAATTTGCCTTTTCTTTAGAGGGTGATGCATTGAATTGGTTTCATAATTGTTTTGAAGATTCTTTCACTTCTTTACAAGACATCATCAATGCTTTTACAAATATATATGGTGATCAAGGTAGCTCGCTTTGTGCCACTAACATTATGCAACAGAATGAGAGTGATCTCGTAAAGGATCAAGCTGCCAATGAAATATTTCAAGGAAATTATCCATATCAGAATGTGTCATCCTCTTGTAATGTTGCGGGACGAATCCATGATAGTGGAAAAGCAGGAACAAGTTATCAAATCAGTGTCAACAATGAAAGGGAGAATGATAAGCATTTTATAGAAGAACTAAAGAAATTGTTTAAAGGCATGCAGTTCAGTCAAACACAGCTGGTAAAAAATATGGAGCTTAATCAAGAAAAATTTATAACTGATTACGTCAAGGATATGAGAACACAGTACACTCAATTGGAAAAATGTGATGAGGAGATGGAAATCATGAAAATTAAACACTCCGATCACATAGCCACCATAGTAGAAAAGTGTGCTCAAAATATGGAGGATTTGAGGACCGACATGCAGAGTTGGCATGCTAAGGAAGTGGAAACCATGAAAGTTAATCACGATAGAGAAATTAATTCTATGCAAAGTAAGTTATTAGCCCTAGAGGAAAATAGGACGATCATGGCATTTAATTATTCAAATCACGTGACTTCCATGGAAACAAGTTATCATGAAGAAATAAGTTCGATTCATAATAGAGTTCAACTATGGATGAAGAAATGACCATCATGAGATTTGATTATAATAATCAGTTAGCTATCATACAAGCAAATCATGAGAAAGAGATAAACTCTATGCAGCATTGCTTGATGACCATAAAAACAGATAATGACAAAGTAATAAAAAATATGGAAGTTGGTCAGATATGTCTTCAGAATAAGTTATTGACCCTAGAGGAAAACCATGCCAAGGAAGTCAGTGCTATGAAGGTTGAACACTCTACCCAGATGGATGCAATAACAATACAGGTACAGAAACTTCAGCATCAGTCAGAGGATGAAAGAAACAAGAAACGTCAACAGATCATAAGCCTCTCTATCTACTGCAGCAAGCTCCATCTTATTATGAGGTCATTTGTTCCATTGAAAAATGGCTAATTGAAGGTGACTCAGATAAAATGGAAATTAATAAGAATCAAGTTGATGCTCACTTGGTTAATCCACTAGTCATAAAAGATCAAGTTATAACTCATGACACCTGTGAGACTAATCCATTATTCTTGACAGAGCAAATGCAGAATGAAGAAAGACATGTCATGCATATTTTACATACTTCACCTGAGAGTTTTGAAGCAGAATGTTCCACATCATCAGTTATACAACCTACCAAAAAGAAAAGACACAAGAGAGAGAATGAGAAAGCGATTTGATGCATCAAATGGCCGCGAGCAACTTGATTTTCAGATAGGAAGAAGTCATACCATGTGTAGAATTGGACATGGCACATCTGAGAAACAACTGATGGATTTTCCTGAAAGCAAACAAATTCTTAGTATGCACTATATTGAACGCACCTGATGCCTGGGGCATCCTTGTATTGTATTTCTGACCTTATACCCTGTTATTTCGATATTTCATTTTGTAGTTAGATTTGTGATTTTCATGTTATTAGGATAGTTAACAAATGAAGAACTTATATCTTTTATGTGTATAACGTTATATGATGATTTTTGGATGGACGCTACTTATGTTGTGTGTTGCATGGATGTAGATTCTGGATTCTCACATTCTTCTTTTACAGCAACATGTCCCCAAGTAGAGCCATATGTTGACCACTACGTGTCAACGACCCATAGCAGTACACCCTTTTTTTTCACAAAAGGGATAGCGTTTGATTGATGTGTTCATTCCGTCCAACTATCATCATCAGCTCAATCATCATGTTTTAATGTAAACCCATTCTGCATGTGTATAATGTAAATAATCTCAGCAGATCTGTGTCGTGTATGCAATTGCCTAGGTAAACCTACTTTTCTAGTGATGATCTACATTTCGGGAGGTTTTTTGTCTCACCGATCCATTCCCAAATGGTTGCCAGAGTTTTCCTTCAGCCTTACCCCAAAGCCGGAATGGATTTTGTCACTAAGATCTTAGGTGAGTCCTAGTGTTATAGATTGAGTCTATGTAAAAGTGATTTGGGAATAATCCTAACTATTTAGTTAAGTTATTTTATTTTATTACAAATTGCTTGATTTGCTGGATTATATTTGTGTCGCAAAAATAGGTAGTCTGTGAGTGTCTTTTTCAAATGGGTTTGCCCCCTTATGATGTACAAATATGAAAATTATGATGTAAAGTGTCTTGAGGGTTGGAAAAAATAATTTATCCTCTCACAAGTTAATTAATTAAATTCTCTAGCCAACAAATTAATTAAAATCCTAAGCCAAAAATTTAATTAATTATAGGTCCTAAGTAAATTTAAATTTTCCAAAGAAAAAATTCGTTGGTCCTTAAAATTCAAATTTTAAAAGGTCCGGGGATTAAGGTAAATTAATTATTTTGCTAAATTTTAAACTTTTGGTCCCTAATTTAAGTCAAAGTCAAAATTTTGAAGAAATTAATTCAAAATTTTAATTTTTGAATTAATTAAAACGCATTTAATTGAAAAAATCGAATTTCCTCAAGAATTTAAAATTTTGACGGATGAGATTAAAAGAAATTTTGATCCTCATCAACAGTGAAAATTGCTTTGACAAGGATCACTTGAACTAGCCATTGGAGGATTTATCTTTAAATAGGAATTCATTTGTCAGTCAATTCATCCAATCTCGGAATCGTGTACTAAACTCTCAAGCTCTCTTATATACTTTTTTGAATTAATGCAAAAGACTTTAGGGTTTCAACGTGCTGTAGTGTTCCTCTCCATGAATTAATGGTAACATTGTTTTATTTTCTTCTTAATATTATGTGAAAATTGTCAATCAATAGCTCTCTTAGAATAATCTGAATACAGGTATCTTATTCAGTTTGTTGGATCTAGGGTAACATTTTTAATTTTGATTGAAGTAGCAGGTATCTCTATTTCTTCATAATTTTATTGTTGTTCTATTTCTCTACTTGATTTGATGGTTGATTTAGTGTTTGCGGAAGATATATTAGGTTCTCATTGAGTTTTTAGGGATAACCTTCAGTTGAACCAGCTAACTCTCAACACATACTTTCTGAAGGGCCTACTTCATATAAGCCTCAGGATTTTTCTAACGATAATATTTTTGTCTGCATGGTGTTTTTGGGCTAGTACCTCTCTAAAATTTCAAAATCTTTTAAATATTTTGTGGAAATTTTGATAGATTTGGCTATTAAGAGTCTTAGATTATTAGATCTGGGAGTGGAGTTGAACTCATGCTCCTCAGATCTGATAGATCTGTAAATTATTTGTATAGTTCTGTTATTTACTTGTGTAGATCTGAAATTTTGTAACATAATTCTGAGTTTTTAACACTTGGGTTTTTGGGATTTTCTCTATTTTTTTACATATTGGGTATTGGGTTTTCTCTTTTCACTTGTGAAGGAATAGATCTGAGAAACCAGCAAAGAAAATCTTCAAATCTTAGCTAGATCTAGACCCTGGAGGGCAACATCTGGGCTTAAAAATTGTTTGCAGGAATAGATCTGAGAAATCAGCCAATAAAATTTTCAGATCTAAGCTAGATTTAGACCTTGAAAGGCAAGATCTAGGCTCAAAGATTGTTTACAAGAATAGATCTGGGAAATCAACTAAGTAAATCTTCAGATCTGAGATTATTCAAGCAGATCTAGGAGTTTTGAAATAGATCTAGGGCTTGGAAGGCAATATATTGTCCCAAATTTGTTTGTAAGGCTAGCCATTAAAGATTTTGCAATAAATCTAAAGATCTGAAGAAAATTAATTTTTTCAGAACAAGGGTTTCAAGTTTTGGGGCTTTTAAGCCTAGATCTACCTTCTCCTAGCCCAACGCTAGTTCTATTGGCCTAGTGCTAGCTCTTACTGGCCTTAGATTCCCCTTGTTCCATTTCTTATTTGAATATTTGATTTTCTGAAGCTAATCATTAGTGAGTTTTTGCAGAAATTTTAGTAAAAAATTGTGTTTCAGGTATTGAAATTTTTTTGGCAACTTGGGCAAGTGATCTTCAAGGCCTAGGGCCTAAGGGTTTGATCTCTAAACCATATTTTTCCTCATTGTTTGCTACAGCAGTCATATACCTTTCTAATAGTGGTGAAAAACACATCTAAGAAGTGGTTTGAAATTAACTAAAAAAATTACTAAATACATTAATAAGTAATTTATGTTTGATGTGTATCAAGAATTTGGCATAGATCTACATTTTGAGTGACGGTTATCTCTGAATAATTCTATTTTTGAAGTTTGAAATATAACAGTGGCAAAATTTGATGTGGGTTAACCTAAAATCAGTTCCTAAGTTGTCTAATACATTAAGGAATTAATTTCTTGAGTTGCGCATTCATAATTAGGCTTATTTCATGTTTTAATTGTTGGTTATAATAAGCATATCAGATCTGATATAATTCTGGAAATCACATCATAACAAGCTGAAATATTTTCATAATTCATGTGGGCAAGTTTGTAAAAATTTCGGTAAATTTTTGTCATAAAGATATCATTGATAGCTTATCGTTTTCATCATCATATTGCTGCGGCCGTAAAGTTTTTCTTACTGCTATCCCAAAAACTAATTTCTGAAAATTACGTATTTTTCATGGAATTCTGATAAAATGCGTATCTTTTGTTTCATAAACTGAGTATTTTTTAGCATATGTTGACATTGATTGCAAAGAAGGCTTTGTTCTCTTTGAGCTAAAACTATATCAAGAAGATTTGAAATAAGCTTGTGGTTTAATTGTAATATTTTCAGGAGTTTATTTTTAAGTTTTCATCCAATAAAGCGAACATTTAATTTTGGTGATTGGGGGCTTTTGCGACACAAGTGTTTATGATCCTCGAGTCTAACTTCATCTCATCATCTAGTGCATTTGCAAAGTTAGCTTTGCATAAATAAAATTTACTTCCAAGCATAAGCTTGGTCGATAAAGAGATAGGTATCCATCCATCTTTGCTTGAGAAGTCTGATTTTAATAGTACTTAAAATGGTGACCTTGCAGTCGTCAGAGCCACATCTCTCTGCAGCATCGGAGGCACCGGATATGTTAGATTTTCAGGAGAGGTATCGTTAATCACACCTTAGTGTGCTTCGCCTTATCTTCTCTCTGCCAATTACTACGAAATCAGGCTCAACATAGAAATGATCGAAGAATTCACATTTAAGTAGGCATTTAACTAAAATTGACCAAAAGTCTTGCATCTCACATTAGCTTTAGGATCTGCATTTCATACAAGATAGTCATTCATCTTAGCAGCAATTGCTAATTGAATACTTGGTCTTAATTTCCCTAGCAAGATCGTTGACTCCACAAGGCACTAGTATCAATCGTTTAAAATCTAATCAAACACTGTAATAAGTCTTGTTAAATCTTAATCAAGTACTTGATCGATTCACTGTGTCTCCCAAACTGCTTGGTTCCCAACTAGTTTTTCTTTATTTCATTTTTTCATAGGGTCTACCCCCCTTTGCTTGTTGTAGGGAGATATCTTAAATGGAGAGATTGGGGATCAAAGTGACAGCGCCCGATCTGAGCCGTTGTCGCGGTGCCTAGACATTCCAGGCGACAACAGAGCGCATAATCGCTTCCAACACTCCCTATTTGTCCATGTTCCATTGTTGTCTCCACATCATTTCGCTCTTGCTACCATCATCTGCCGACCCTAGGCCATCTGTTATCTATCATCTACTTCCACAGTGCTACCCCTACAGCACCATGCAACTATGTTTCCATTAGTCGTAGCTCTCTCAATCTTTGTGTTCCATTCGGTCCAAGCCATACAATGTCCCTCCTATCCACTGTCTGTTCTGCACAGTCGTTGCCATAATCGCTAAAACCCCATACACCTTGTTGCCATTGTAATATGTGCTTTTCGTGCCATTGTACTTGTCTATACCCTCATGAAATCCATAATATTGCCAATTCTCAAACATCACCATTTGTTTTTAATTTGTGATTTATCCAATTGTACAACCTTTCAGAAAAATCCCAATGGTACAACAAAGTCACTTTAAAAAAAGGAGAGAGGGAGTGGGATCTACTAGGAAGGCCAACCCCAAGATGGCTAACAACGATGAATTATAGGCCTAATTCAATTAATATAGAGACAAGGTCAACAAATTAAGATATCGTCTCGGCAATGTTGAAAAGGCACAGGCAAAATTGAGGGAAGGAAAAACAGAGCTAATGGAAAAAATTAACAAATTAGTACAAAAAGGAGATAGAATTGACAAATTGATAGAGGAATCCAAGAATCGATGGCAAATTGCATTAAGAATGAGAAAAGACAACAAGGAGACTTAAATTCTAGGTTGAAAGAATTAACAAGGCTAACCGATATGGTAGATGCATTAATTACATAATCTTTAACTTACATGAAAACAACATAAAGTCCACAATCACAATATACAAGTGAGTAGGAATATCAAGAAGCACTTGAAGTAATTTTTTCAGGGAATAAATATCAAAAAAGAGTTCCATATAAAGATTATCAATTATTTAAAAAAGGAATTGTAGAAATATGGTTATAAAGACCATAGAGGAGCAGTGGTTTAGATCAACAAAATTGAAGGAATTTTTGAATCAAGCCTCCTAGATAGTCTCCCTCACAAAAGGTCTTTTCATAGCTCATAAATCTTTTATAGGATATGGTTATAATAAATAATAAGATGCATCCTGGTATCATGGAAGCATTAGAAACAAGAGCTTGTGACATCACCATTATAAACATGAAGGATGTCTGATAGTCAACTTTGAAAGATATAGCTCTTGGTGACCTCATTGAAAGATCAAAGAAAGAAGTCATCTAGGAAAACTCTTATCATACATCAGTCAAAAGGGAAACCTCTGTTGAATAAGGATATGCGAGATCCTCAAGATTCTCTGATGGAATCCTCATCGAAGGATTCATCGATCTAGAGTGGATACAAGTGTTTCATCAGGAACTCCAACTTGTGGAATTCATGGGATGATGGTATGATGACATAAGAGATGAAGCAAATTAAGGGGTTGAGATCTTGTCAATCAAGAAAGTTGCTTAAAGAAGCCTAGATGACCTAAAGGTAAATAAGGTATGTATGCTTATATTTGATTTTATAAAGTCATGTTGTATGGTTGCAGGTAATATGGATCATTGCTCAATCTTGAGAAGCATGATCAAAGGAAAGGAATCTCCTCTTATGAAACGCTGACGGAAGGCATGGGTCACACTAGATGAAATCAACATAATATGTCCTCATATGAAGTATGAGATGGCTAACTACAATTGAGGAACTCTTATTGGAAGCTCCTGGGAATGAAATGTGTGAAGAAAGGAAGGAAGAGATTGTGAGATATGCAACCATGATAAAGGCAATCAACATCCAAAAGGCCCAAGAAAGATTTGACTAGGAAATCTCTCGGAAAGATATGAAGACTCTGATGGAAGTCTGAAAAAGATGGAGACCCTTGACAATGGATATCTTTGGGAGATATGTCAACATGCAGGATGTTGATGCTCACTGGAAGATGTCATGATGAAATACCATCACCAAGGTAATGTTGATTTAAGTGTTCATTTCCTATTTTTGAACAAATATCTGGATGGGCTTATGCAGGACTGCCAGAGCGAAGAGTTGTGGATGACTTCCAAAATGACCATATAGAAGTATGTAAGATCCTTCCAAAAGTATGGCATGAAGAAAGCAACATGACATGAAGTAAGGCCAAATGAAGACTAATGGATCACTTTCTGATGAAAGGAATAACGACATGATTGACCCATGGATGAAAGTGATGGATGGTATGTGCCCTATGAAGAAGCAACGAAAGATAAAAACTCCTTGACAAAGAAATCCATGACATCAAAGGAAGGGGCTCTTCAAGCAGTTGGTTGAGGAGTTGTTGCAGGTCCCTAATTAAGAGGGAGCCTAAAATTCATAAGCCAAGAGGGATCTTAGGTACATTCCTTCCATAGGAATGAGTACATTCCATTATTGAAATTGATATGTCCTCTATAATAGAGAGGGAGAGATAGACACATCATTCTGGTCTTCACCTGAGAAGACGAAATGGAGGATTGGGTAATCATCTGGCATTTGATGCTCTTTGAGGATGGGATAGAGCATCGAAGATAAGAGTAGTTGTAGTGGACCAATATTCTTTGAAAACTAGGTACCCAATATAAGAATAGTCCAAAGAAGGTCATACTCTGTGAACACCCAAGTGGAGTATGTACCTTGAGAGACAATGATTTTGGTGTCTATGAATCATTGGTCTCACCAGCGTTGTGCTCTGAGCATGTGGATAGAGTTGTTAGTCAAGGTCTTGCCATGTGACAATGTTGGTTGATACGATGCTAGAGAAATGGGTTACCAATCCGATTCGTCTTATGAGAAATTCTTCAAATTGAGAATGACCAAATACCATTATGAATACCTCTCTAGTTAAGAGAGTGTGTTGAAAAGTGTAAGTAGGTTCGGTCTTCATACTAATATGTAATTGTGACTTTTGTAAATGATGAAATGAAAAAAATAAAATTATTTTTATAAGCCTTGCTTCATGGGTTTCATGAGCAAGTGATTTTATTTTAGATGGCTCTCATTGAGAGCCTTAGGATTGGTCATTAAAAGTCAAAGAGTATATGTCATGTATGAAGAACCCTTCTTGGGGATATAAAAATGTATTTGAGTCTATAATGTGTCTAAGTAGCCCTCCAACGACAAGCACACAGTCCTCTTCCTATGTCAGCGTTCAAGATGAAATAATAACTCATGTCAACTCAGTTATATGGAGACACATCTATTCAAGATGTCATGTCGGCTTAATATATGGACCAACCACTATAAATAGGGTGAACATACTTTGCATTTCCACAGTCATATTTTCGAACATCTCTGTGATTTCAGATGGGTAATAACAAAAGAAAGTTCAAATGGATATGTCTGAGATTTCTGTGAAGAAGTGATAGAAAGAGAGGTTTGGATTACCTCCAATTCAGATAAATATCTCAATGAAGGCTACAATTCTGTCAGAGGAAAAAGGGAATTCAGATCCTTCTAAGTTTTAGATCACAAGGACAGTAATAATGTTACAAGTTCAGATGTCTAGTCATGCACAGGAATAAGGGACGGCAAGTGAAAGGACAAGGGAGTAACGAAGTGTAAGGGCTTAAGAGAATCTCAGATCTCTCTCAGAACTCGGATCACAAAATAGAGGAGGTATCCCTGAATTCAAATCACAGTGACCAGTCTAGATAAAGTTATTACATGAAGTTCAGATCTCTGCTAGGAAGAGATCTAAAGGATTCAGAGTTATCTTTGATGACATGATAGTTTGTTGTCATGAGAAGAGATTATCTCATTTTATGTTATGAAGAAGGTCGAAGTGGAAGAGAAGACAAGAAGATGGAAAAACGATGTGTGTCTTAGTCATGGAGAGGCCACTAGGTCAAGGGTCTTGGTCTTGGCATTCATCGACTGGAATCTCTATAAGAAGAATTTGTGCGGGTTTTCCTCTCAAAGAGTGAGAGGTTTTGGCCCTAGCTCATAGCCTACATGTTGTGTCTCTTGCCTATTTATGTTCATGCATTGGTTATTGTTTGATGAATAAGAACATTAATAATCTAAAATGAAGAAGATCCTAATTTAAACAAGTAAAAAGCATTCACAAATAGTCACTAATCGAAGAGAAATCACCTAATGCTAATGCCCTAGATTTCTCAACAAAAGGAAACGTGAATGACTACATGTGCGAATGGGAAGTTATGGCCACAAGACAAAATGAGTTCACAGATGAACAATTGCTAAAAATGTACATATGTTGATTAAAATATTACATTTGAAGTAAAATAAAGCTATGGAACCCTAAAACAATTGAAGGGCAAGTTCAACAAGTTGTCATTCACCAAAAGAAGATGAAAACCAGCATTTGTACTCAGATAAAAAAAGCAATAAACAAATGTAGACATTGTGGTGACAAATGGTTGCCTAGACAGAGAGGCAACAATAAGAAACTATATACTTACCAAGCATAAGACCCAAACACATATTGTCATGAATCAAAGAGATAGACAAAGAAGAAAAACAATTGTCTTAAGTGTGGGAAAAATGGACACCAAGAGATAGATGTAAAGACATGTCCTTGCATTGCTATAAAATTGTTGATGGAAGGCAAGTAGAAGTACAAAAGCCAGATGATGAAATCATGGTTGCATAAAAAGGAGATTCAAACCATGACAATACACCGCAAAAGGCATCACTAGCTTTAATCTCATGTGTTCTGCCAAATAGAAATGAAAACAACAAACTTCAAAGAAAGATAATTACTCCAAAAGACCAATTGCAACCATTGATTACAACATATATTCCACCACATTTCAAAAAGGAAAGGATCTAGTTTTTAATAAAAAAGGAAAACAACTCTACAATTCTGCCAACAACCATGATAAAGCAACCACAACCTAGGGCCCTAAAGTTTAAAGGAGACATAAAAGATAGAAATGTCATAATATTCATAGATTTTCGCAGTACTCACAATTGTATAGATATTGTTGTTGCTAAACAACTAAACCTTTTTGTGTACCCCACCAAGGACCTCATCATGACGGTCATTAATGGACAAGAGGTCAAAGAAGTAGCAAAATGTTCATATACAAGACCTGCAACTACAAACAATTCTACACTACCGCTTGAAGAGATGGATATAGTGCTGGGTGCGGAATTGTTGATGCAGTTGAGAACTTATACTACAAACTTTGAAGAACAGTTCATGGAGTTTAATAGGTAAAAACAACACTATGAACTATATGATGTTAAACCTTCCACTCTCAAAAGATGAAAACAATCCACGCAAACATTCAAAGCGTGAATGAAGTCAAACCCATTAACACAAATAAACTCCATTTCACCACGAAGACGTGCCCAACTAAAGAAAATTTTGTTTCCTTTGTTTTGACGATAATGCATTCCTTGAGAAGGCAACAATGTTACAAATATAAATGATAATAAATTAATTAACTAAACGAAAAGTCAAGGGGCATGTACCCATTCACATCGTGACCAGTTAATGCTATAAATAAACCATCACAAGGGTTATTGAATCATTATTTTTATTCATTCCATCAATCCATGCATATTTTTATTATACAATTCTGTTTACACGTATACAACCGGGATTGTTGTTACAGTAAACTGTAATTTTCTTCAACACAACTAACCACTGTAGTTGGGAATGGTAATTAAGAATCCAAAGCTACCTTCACTGAAGAAATTTTTCATTGAAGAATAAAGATATAAGTTTACAACTTGTATAAATATAAAGATATCTTAAAATACCAGTCAACTTTCAAGTGTAAAAGAAATACTCTCACATCTATCACTGGTACAGGTAATTTACATACCAAGTCCCTGCATGTCTGACATACACATACAAGGCAAAGTACAATAAGTTAAAACATAATCCCAGTTATGATGTTAAATTATTAGTTTTTCCAAAGGTTATCATACAACGAATGCCATTAGAATAAGAATAAAAATAGGCGTGCGATCAATTGTTTTTCACGATAGTAACAGGACATTTGACATTGTTAATGCAGTAATTGCTCACACTCCCAATAAACATCCTGCATCACAACAAAACAATTACTTGTTAGTATAGAGGTGACAAAAAACATAGCGATTTACATTAAAATATTTAATATGGTGTATCCTTTGAAAAGGGAAAACAATTCACAGGCCTCTAACTCTCTTGTCAAATAAGGGTGAAACGCTAATCAAAATTCATAAGCAAACATAATGTATTCACCTTGCTTGCAACAAAAACGTGGCACTTTAAAATGTGCGAATATATTTCTGTCTCTAGCTCAAATTCGAGCAACTGGAAGGCCCCACATAATTGCAGGTAAAAACAAAAGGTAATAATATCAAATTCAGAACATAAGAAGGCCTTTATGAATATGATCCTGAAGAATGCAAAGCATTTATGTAGGTAGACAGTAATACCAAGAAGGAACAAATAGATAACCATACATGAGATCATTCTAGTTGTATAGGTGATGCGAAATTTAAGAGATCACACCTATTAGAATTCACAGGCGCATTGTAGAAGTAAACAAAGAGATCCAAGCTAGGAATCAGTAGTGTCTAAAGACACTATATTATAGCAGTAAAGCACAGAACATATTTTTCCTCGAAAGTAATCATATTTTTCTCACATGTTTTCTGACCACATGAGGTCATATATTTATAACTGAGTGTTTAATCGATTTCCCACAAATCAGGGTTGATCTAATCAACCTGGATCACTCAAGGCAGTCCCAGTCAGTTAGTCCACCATGGTTATTGCACTAGTGGGAGCCCAATGGATTCGTCAACCAGTGGATTTATACCCAGTCAGTCCCAATCAACCAGGTCAAGAACACTCAGTGAGTTAGTCACCTATGAAACAATTCAAATTGGATTTACACATTCTTACATTGGAATGTTAGAACTCATAGGAGCATTGCAAAAGTAAACAAACAGATTCAAGTTAGAGGTCGGTGGTATCTAAAGGCACCATTACAGCACTGAAGCATACAAGATATTGTTCTTCACAAGTTGTCACATTTTTCTCACATGTTTTCTAACCATATGAGCTCATATTTTATACTGTACCTAACTTTTTCCCACTATTCAGGGTTGATCTAGTCAACATTGATCATTCAAGGCTATCCCAAAGGATTAGTCAACCATGGTTCTTGCACCAGTCAAAGCTTGGTGGATTAGTCAATTGACCTGCACCAAGTGGGTCCCAATCAACCTAGTTGGCATCTCTCAATGGATTAGCGGCCCAATACACTTCAAGTTGGATTTACACATTCCAACATCCCCCCTTCAAGATAACTCGGAGGATCAGGAGGTGAGATTAATACAACAATACCAAAGCACTGAAAGGTTTCTATTTTAAAATCACTTTTGACATAAAAATAGCCAAAACGTAGTTCTTCAACTTTAAGTCGTAGAGAAACTGGTTTCCATCACGGCTATAAACAAAATGTTAAAACGGCACCAGTCAAAGCTCAGTGGATTAGTGACCAAATGATCTGCACTCAATGGGTCCCAATCAACCTAGTTGCGACCTCTCAGTGGATTACCCAACCAATGCATTTTAAGTAGGATTTACACACTCCAACATCCCTTCTTAAAGAGAACTTGGAGGATCAGGAGGTGGCATTAGCACAACAATACCAAAGCACTGAAAGATTTCTATTTTAAAATCCCCTTTGGCATAAAAATAACCAAAATGTAGTTCTTCAACTCTAAGCCAAATAGAAACTGGCATCCACCATGCCTATAAACCAAAATGTCAAACCTCAATATAGCAAACATGTCCAAATGACAGAAGAGTAGAAGGCCTCAAAATTGATGGACAGGAGATGGAGATTAATGATTACAGTTGAAACACTTCTTGAAAACCAAGTTGACGAGTACAAGTTTGAAAAATAAAAATTAAATTAGTTGAAACCGAACAGACAATTTTTCTCTTACAAACTATCCATTTTTACTAATGCATCTTTTCCATTTGGAGGAAATCAACTTGTCACATTCATTCCTACATCATGGATATTTTCCACAACTCACATATGTGGACACAGTTGTAGAAGGGCTCACTAATATATTTTTGACCATGGATCTATTCTAGCTTCAAGCAAGGAAGGTATCCTTATTCTTACTCCTATTTTTAGAAAGAAGATGCAATTAACACCTAGTTTATGCACTGCTGACCTCGTTCTTGGTGTGCGTTAGATAATCATTTCAGTGAAAGTTGTTTCCTTGATTATTTTATTGTAACCTCCTAAAGGAGATTGTGGATCTCAAAAAACACTTTCTATTATTAGCAAAAGGGTTTGTTAGAGAGATTATTTATCATTATTTCTAGGAAAACTAATGGACCTAAGGAAACAATTCATTATTTACTATATGAGGTTGATGGGGCTTAAACCTATAAAGGCTTGCCCTCTCCTTTTGCAACTGGGAATGAAATCAATAATGAATGGAAGAACTTGTGAGCAAACTAGCTCTAAGTTTTGGAGGATTTGATTTTTTATCTATGTAAGCTATGGTGTTGTTTATAAGTAATTCTATTGTGTGGATATACGTTCTAGGATGCCATTTAGAGATTATATTTTGCAGGATTATGAATGCTGAACGTAATATAAGGCCATGAAGGAGCACCATTCTACATTGGAAGAGTATATGGTGGCTAAGTCAACTCTTATCCTATAGTCTTTTCTCATCTACCTTCAAAGTTTAAAACATTACCCATTCTACATCACTTGATCGGGTGTGTCTGTAGAGAGTCTTGGGGTAAGAGGCCACCTTATTGTTGCTTTGAGTTGTGGATCTAGATAGACCCTGTCACTTCTAACCTTGTTTAATTAAATCATTGAAACTTAAGGATACAATAATTCACATCCTCAGATTGCTTGTTGACCCCATGTCTATTGTTGAACCAAGTCAAGGAGTGTAGAATACATCACATTGTCACTTTTATGCTCTTGACTTCCTCTCTTGGAATTGCTTAAAAAACTCCATAACCCAAATAGATAAGGCACTACACTCCCTTTCACTCATCACACCAAACCCATCTCATTTTATTGTTTTTCATCTACATTGTTGCTAGCTTCTCTTTATTCTCACTCATTACTGCACTAAGTGAGCCTAGTAACCAATAGAGAAACACCCTTGACTAAGAACCCTCTCTTGAGTCTAAAGTGCAAAGGAGTGTTGGTGAGGTGAGAATGGCCAACCTCCTAAGTTCCACAAGGGTAATATCGTATGTTTGGGACCTTAAGCTAAAGGCACTAGTTTGTGTTAACACCATGCATTCCTAGGAACTATGTCAGTAGAAAGGTAAGATACCATCGAGAAATCCTTCTTGAACTGGCAACAAACTTGTTCCTTTGAGTTTCTATAAAGGTTGCTACTTGCTTCTACCATTGTTGCTTCCCTTTGCCCTTCTTCTTATTTGGACACTATGATGCATAATGATTGTGCTTATGACAAATGCAGCTCTTGATTTTACTCAAGTCCTTTCCTAGATGAGGTTGACTCCTCAATATTTCCCTTATTCTTGTTGGGTCCATTACCTTTGCCCCTATCTAGCTAACGAAATAGGGTGAGGCTCTTGTCACACCACCCTTCTCGCTATCCTTTAATTGCATCTAATTCTCCTCCTAGATGTAATCATCTCACAACCTTTCAAAGTTAGGAATGTTCACAAGCACAAATATCATTAACAAATGGTTCTTGTTACAACAAAATCTAACAACTTAGTGCAAAGCCTCAATAACCAATCTAGATTGAGTGCAACATTTGGGAGTGTTATAACTATCACCTCAATGGCTACATCCCTTGTTTTAGTGGTTGGACAAAATACACCACAAGGGAGGCTTCCCTAGTAGATCTTAGGGATCAAGTAACTCAATTTGACTTGGGCTAAATGCCCCCTAAGGGTTCTACACAAGATTTCACCTAGAAATAAGTATGCAATGATTAGGGTTTCAAGTCGACTAAGGTATAATTCCAAAAAAATGAGGTCAAGGGTTCGTATGGCTCAATCTAGAGATGTAGATCAACCAATAGATGCTAAATAAGTTCCCAAACACATAGCAAGGCCTTGACTAACAACTGTATCTCTCCACAAGATCAGAGCACAATGTTGGCGAGACCAATGATTGATAGACACCATCATCATTGTCTCTCAAGGCACATACCCCACCCGAGTGTTCACAGGATAATTCCTATCTTGGAATAACACATCCTCAAGGAATTTCCTCTTCAACTACTCTTACATCTTGGATGCCCTACCTCATCCTCAAAAACTTCAACTACTCTTACATCTTGGATGCCCTACCTCATCCTCAAAAAGTATCGTAAAACCATATGCTTACCCAATCCGTCATTCTTTCTTCACGAAGTAAAGACAAGAATGATGTGTCTGTCTCTCCCTCTCAATTAGGGAGGATATATCAACCAATCCAATCTTGTCTCTCAAATACACAAGCTTCTTATTAGGAAGAGATTTTGTCAAGATGTCAACTACCTGCTCATCAATGGATATATACTGTAGCTGCAACACTCCATCTTGCACCAACTTTCGAATGTAGTAATACTAGTTATTTATGTGATTTGTCTCTCCATGAAACATTGGGTCTTCAAACAATCTTATACAGTTGATGTTGTCATAATGTATCACCATATGATCCATCAGTCCTTCAAACAAGTTGGACATCAACGTCCTCAACCAAACAGCTTCTCTGCTTACTTCACAAGTTGCAATGTATTCAGCCTCAGCATTACTCAAAGATATTGATTCTTCTTTCTACATATCCAAGATATCATGGAGGATCCCAAACTAAAACATCCTCCAGTATTGCTTCTCCCATCCATCTCACTGCCTCCCCAGTCAAAATTTGTATATCCAATCAAGTGGCTATCATTCTTTTTATCATACTTCAGGCAGTAGTGGATTGTTCCTTGCAGATATCTCAGTATATACTTGGCTCCTATCCAATGATCATGCTTGGGCTCTACCTGGAACTGACTGAGAATATTCATTGCAAAACAAATTTTTGGTCGAGTATTTACCACATACATTAGTGAGCCAACCAATTTTCTATACCTTGTCAGATCCACAGAGCTTGATTCAGAACTTCTTAGCCTCTTCAAGTTTGTGATCATAGGGGTTGTCATAGGTTTGCAATCCATCATGTCAAACCTTTTCAGCATCTCGATCACATACTTTCCTTGACCTAGATATACCTCATCAAGTCTTTGCCAAACTTCCAACCCCAAATAATAGTGCACCAGCCCTAGATCCTTCATATCAAATTCCACTACCAATTGTTTTTAACACTCTTGAATATGACCTTCCACACCTGTCATGAGAATATCATCCACATATAGAAGAATGATTATGGGCTTATTCTTCACAACCTTGATATAGAGATTCGAATCAGCAGAACTCTTCGAGAAGCCCAATCTTTGTAGTTATGTGTCCATCCTCACATACCAAAGCCCTTGGTGCTTGCTTAAGGCCATAAAGTGCCTTCTTTAGCCTACAAAAATGAGTCTCTTTATCTTTTACTTCATATCCCAAGGGTTGTTCTATATAGACTTCTTCATCGATAGTACCATTCAAGAATGCTATCTTGACATCCATTTGATGGATGTTCCATCCCATTGATGTTGCCAAAGAGACCAACGAACATATAGTAGTATATCTTGATGTAGGAGCAAATGTCTCTTCATAATCGATGCCTTCTTGTAGGGAGAAACCCTTAGCCACAAATCTTGCCTTATATTTATCAATACTTCCATCTACTGCATGTTTAATCTTGTAAAGCCACTTGGAAGTTACCACAGATTTGTCTTTAGGCCTAGGAATGATTTCCCAAACTCCATTCTTCATTATTGATTAATATTCTTCATTCATGACATCTTTCCATTCTTTATGCTTGACAGCCTCTTCAAAGGTGGATGGTTCTTCTTCAATTAACTTTGTCATATGGGCCGAATACCCTAAATATCTATTAGGCTTCTTACTTTCCCTAAATGTACCCTTGGCAACTCCATGTTCCTTGCATCTAGGAGAGTAGACTTTAACCAACTAGGTATGTTTTTACTTTTAGGGACGATTACTTGTTGCACAAGTTCACTAGAACCTATTTCTTCATGATTTGAATCCTCTTCCTCCCTGGTGCACTCTTCTTCAAATATTGGAAGTTCTTCATCCTCAAAGTCAATCGGGAGATCCTTTGATTTCTTGAATGCAATACTTTCATCAAAGATCACATCTCGGCTTACTTCTATTCAATGTCCTTCCTTTATGTAGATCCTATATGCCTTTGAAGTATTACTATAGCCAACAAATATTCCCTTCATGTTTGTAGGATCCAACTTCTTTCTCTTATCCTTCGGATTGTGAATATAGACAGGAGAGCCAAATATTCAAAGATGGTCCACGCTTGGTTTCTTCCCAGTGAATGCTTCCTCAAGAGTCATGTTGTCTAGTGATCTGTGAGGATTTTGAACATACATAGCAGTCTTTGTTGCTTCACCCTACAATAATTTAGGCAATTCTTGATCATGTAACATGGCTCTAACACTTTCCTCAAATGATCGATTCTTTCGTTCAGCGACTCCATTTTGTTCAGGATTATATGGGACTATTAGCTCCCTCTTGATTCCAACCTCCTTACAAAAAGTTATGAGTTCCTTTGATGTGTATTCTCCTCCATTATCGGATCTTAGTACCTTTATCCTCCTTTCTGTAAGGTTCTCTACTTCAACTTTGAATTCTTGAAATTTGTCAAATACTTCATCCTTGGACTTTAGCAAATAGATCCAAGTTTTCCTTGAGGGGTCATCAATGAATGTTACTTAGTATAGATGATCTCCAAGAGACTTTGTAGACAAAGGACCAAAAACATCAGAGTGAATGAGATCCAAAATTTCTTTTGACCTTGAAGCACTGCTTCCAAATGGTCTCTTAACATTTTTACCTAATGCACATCCCTAGCATACTCCTTCGTGATCCTCCTTGAGTTTAGGGATGCCATTCACCATTGAATTTAGAGTTGGTAAGATTTTGTAGTTAAGGTGTCCAAGCCTTCTATGCCAAAGTTCACATGGACTTACTTCAATGTGAACCAAAGCTTGAGAGAGAGGAGTCAGCGATCTATAGATTCTTCCTTCACGAATCCCAATGGTCTTTGCATTTTCGATGCTAGAGCCTTTATCCCAAACCACAACTTTTCCATCTGGAAAAGTGACTCTATCTCCATTATCTTCTAGACATGAAATAGAAAGTAAGTTCTTTTGCAAACTTGGTATGAACAGAATGTTATTGAGATGGATGTTTCCTCCATTTTCCAGCTCCAGTGAAGTTGATCTATTTCCTCTTACAGGATAGCTCTTCTTATCGCCAAGTTCAATAGAGTAGGAAGATTTTCCTCTTGATAAGGTCTTTAGTTGTTTGTGCTCACCTGTCATATGTCTTGATGCTCGATTACCCAAATATTCTCATCCTCAAATGTGCTTGTAAGTGTTGAGAATAACCCTTAGCCTTTTGTAGCAATCTTGGTCATACTATTCTTGATGGATAATAGGAGATTCCACAATGCCTTGATGCCTTGCTTGAGATGACTTGCTACCATAGAACATTGCTTCAAAGATTTCTTCAAGGATGTAGTGATCTTCATCATGCCCTTAGCCAACCTTAGCTCTGATACCATGTTGAGAAATCTATAGGGCTGCAACTAAGATGATTTCTCTTTTAACTTGATAATTGCTTGCTTGTGATGTATTTTTAATTTTCTTGATCATTATATTCTTCTCTTATTATTATGTTGTTCTTATCATCAAACAACCACCAAAACAAGAAGACCAACAACACACAAGAACACAAGAGATAGGTTGCAAGCCAAGGCCAAAACCTATCCACTTGAGAGGAAAACCTGCAAATCTCTTCTCTTCTTATAGATTCTTCATAAGATGAATTCCAAGACCTCTAGACCAAGACCAAGTCAAACCTTCTTGATGACGTGCTTCCTTTGTCCAAGTCAAACCCAGTCAAATATCTTCCAGCTACACAACTTCAACCCCCACTACAGAATTTCGGCCTCCACTACAGGTCTGAAATTTTCAGCCCCTGCAATAGTTACTACTTCCACATGTGTGAGCAATTTTTGGGCTTCCAAGGCTTCCTCTAACCTTTGTTTGGGTTTCTCCTTCTAGGGCTTGTAGGTGACCTAAATTCCTAATACACCTTCCTTTGACCTTCTTTCTGCAATTCCCTCAACTTCAACCTTGCAACATCAAAACCCTAGCCTTCCTCTTTCGCACGTGAGAGAGAGAGAGAAAGAAATAACCCAAACACTTGTCCTTCATCCTTCTTCCTTCTTCACTAGCATTCTTCTGCTTCTCCTTCGCTTAGATGATGAGATGATGAATGATTTCTATAGGAGGTTGAGTTCCCTCCTATATATAGGCTTCCAAGGAGGACGACATGCCCTAATTGAAGCCAACTTCTTAGCTGCCAGGTCGACTTGGTCTTGGAAGGTATTTTGACTTGGTCGTAGAAGGTATGTGCCCAATGGGTCTTCTTCATATGACAATGACTCTTTTAACTTATTGACCCTAAGACAAACCCTAGAAGCACTCAATGGGTGCTTAACCTCTAAATAAAATGACCTTGAGCATGAAAATTGTGCTATGAAAATAAAAATAATAATTTTTAAGAAAACTTTTGGTAAAATTACATCATCAGATTTTTTGTCGACGCATTTTTCATGATATGGATCACAGAAGCCTTAATTCAAATAATAATTTTTCTTTCATTTTATAATATACAATAATCAAAAGTACATTTCATATTTATGAAGACCATACCTAGTTACACATTTCAATACAACGCATGTACATTGGGCTGCAGTGAAGTATGTGTTAAAGTACCTGCATGGTATATGGTCTAAGATATGTCTCAGGTATGTCTCAGGTGGTGAAGTGAGGCTGCAAGGACATGCTGATTCTGATTGGGTTAGGAGTGCAGTAGACAGAAAGTGCATCACACAGTGTTGCTTCAACTTGGGATCAACTATGATATCCTGGTTTAGCAAGAAGCAGACTTTTGTTGCACTCAGTACAGCAAAGGCGGAGTATATCACAACCACTGCCACAAGTCAAGGAGCAATATGGCTTTGGAAGCTACTTGCAAGGCTATTTGGTCAGGAGCTAGAAACGACCTTGATATATCGTGGTAATCAAAATTGTGTCAAGCTTTCAAAGAATCTAGTATTTCATGACAGATTGAAGCACATTGAGATCAAATATCACTTCATCCAAGACATTGTGCCGAAGAGAGCAGTGAAGCTCCAATACATATCCACAAATGAGTAGACTCTGGACATTCTCAGCAAGCCCTTGTCTAGGAGAGAGTTTGTATACTTCAAAGACAAGCTTGGCGTGATGCAAAATGTCTCCCTTGCTAAGAGGGAGTGTTATGTTTTTGAAACATTGAGTAGACATTCTCCCACGAGGTCATGATGATTTGACTAATGGAGGGAATGATACATTCACCCATGGGCCATGCTGACTTAGCTAGGGGTAAATGGCCCAAGGGTAGCCTTTTTCCCATGGGATCATATTGATTTGACTAGGGGACACTGGTACATGTACCCATGGGGCCATGCTCATTTGGCTATGGGTAAATGGCCCACGATGCTCACATTGTGCTCCACGATGGAGTGATCTAGTTTTTATAGGGCAGGTTTGAATTATTTACTGATTGGGGTTTTTCACCCAATAGACTATAGTGGGGTAAACAATTTTAGTCTAATGTTGAGTTGTCATGTAGGCTCCATTAGTGAAGGGGTTTCTGGTGATGAAAAGCCACCTTGATGGGTCTCCACTCAACCTTAGAGTTCTATATAAATAGACAGCACTTGAGGCAAATTATCAACATAGCAAGCTCATTGAATCTTTTTTAGTGGAGGAGAAATTCAGCTAAAGGAGAAATCTGTTGTCTTGGTTCATCTTCATCATTTTCTCTCTCTTGGAGGTCACACATGTGAAAGATGAGTTTGACCAGCAGCTTCACTAGCCACACGTGTGAGAGAAGGGATGAGTTTTTTACCAGCCACACCTGTGAGAAAGAAGGCACATTTGCCCAAAGTTGACCGAACTGTTTGACTTGTTTTTAGAGGCTGCACATGCGGGTTTGACCACAAGCTGCACGTGCAGATTTGACTGCAGGGCCAAATTTGACCACAGACTGTAGTTTGACCAGCATTGACTTTTGACTGCTTTGCCCAGTTTGACCAGCATTGACTTACAATTGTTTGACCAGGTTTCACTGGCATTTGACTTGGATATTGGCACAGATTTCTAGACAAATTTTCTGATTTGTAACCTTGCTGAAAAGAAAATCTCTCCTCAAAAAAAGACTGCTGGGTTTTCTCCCAAGGTTGGGTTTCCCAAGTGAAAAAAAAAAAAAAAATCTCTCTTGTGCATGACTGTCTTTCTATGATCTTTATTGTTTCCACTGCATTTACTATTGAGATTTTCTGAGTATAATTATTCAATGATAGCAGTAGCATAAAAATGCTGTTCGAAAATCATTAGGAACTAATTATCAGCAGAGAATTATATTCTACTGCACTTGCCATAGAATTTCAACATATCTTTGATTGGACAGATCACTCCTTTGAGCTTAGACCTATGCTTACTACTTAGACCTAGACTTGTCTCTTGCATGGTAACATGAACTACTTGTTTACACTTGGGTTTGAGGTTATATAGTTAGCAAACACAATCATTTTCCTAACATCTAATTTCAGACTGGATTATGAGACTCTGCATCTGTAAAATTCACAGAAGATTGCGCATCATTCCAACTCCATAAAGCAATACACTTCTGTATATCTCAAAATGTAAATCACAGGAAAGACTTTCAAGTTAGCAGTAGCACTTGATTGATCCAGATGAATGAATTTGATGATTTCCTATATGCAAGGGTAGAAATACCTCTTGAATGCACCAAAATTATGACTGCCCATAACCAAAAGTTCCGCTTGCAACTTTGAAGTTGTCTCACAAATGAGCTCCTTCGGTTCACCTATTACAACCACTTTCTCTACTTCCACCTGAAGATGTAAAGACCAAATTTATTAATACATCCTTTTTCCACAAAATTCTCAACTCTCTTGGACTCGTTTATTAAGAATACTGGCAATGCAGCCAGAAAATTCTAAAAAGTTTTAAAACTGATATGATACTATAAATAGAATTATGGCAATTGAATGGATATAAATCTTAATAGTTAAAACAAACAAACTCTAGACAAGAAAAATGCAAGAAAATATTAACAAAGTTATTTGAGTAATATGGACACATAGGGAAACAGACTGAAGACACACATTTCTCTCAGTCCATATGCCTTCTGCATGTGCCATTATAGCTTCAGTAATACGCTTCTGGTGGGCTTCAATAGCTGCTGTGAATGCCGGCACCTCAACATCAGCTGCATAAAAGTCAGATAATAAGTAAATTTCTTCAATATAAGTTCACATGAAAAATTGCATATCAAACGAAAAGAAAGAAGCCCCAAGGGTTAGCTCAAGTGGTTGAACCATCCCCCCAAAGCACGTGGCCAATGGGGAGGCCTTGGGACACATGTTCAAATCCGGTAGAGTCCCTCAGGGTTAGCAGCAGCTATTGTAGCTGGCAGTGGAGCCACCATCCATCCAGATATTCCAGGGAAGATGGGGGATTTTGCAAGGTTTTCCTTGGAAAAAAATCAAATAAAAAGCAAAAATATATACATTTACCATTTAACCTGATAGATTAAACTACATCTATTCAAATAATCCTATGTAGAAGAATGGTGCTTCTGAAGACATGGGTAGCCTAGAAGCTAAATAGTGAATCTGCAAACAGGAAAATGCAAGATTTCCCAGACAATCACTTCAAAAATAGCAAATATGGAAGAAAAGAAGCGAAATGGGTGACAGGGAACCACACCATGCTGACAGAGCAGAAGCTGAGACATATACTTCTCTTGCAGTGCTTGGGACAATATATTCCTAGATTGACTACTATTCCACAGTGCTCACTTTCAGAAGGGGTGCACTCAAGTACAAGGTTTTATTTCTAAAGCAGGGAAAAGAAGGGCTAGAAATGCTACACACCAAAACCTGAACAAAAAAAGTTGAAAAAACACCAGACAAGACTTGAATCAGAATAGAATTATAGAACTACACATGCTATTTTGAATTGTATGGCATTTCTAACAACTAGCTATAACAATCAACTTTTGAAGTTCAGAGGCAATGCTCTGGTTCTGATTAGGCTACTGGTTGGATCAGGAACCTGCAGGCTTGCTATCCTTCAATCTGCAAAGGAAGGCCAGAAGGCACAGGGTCATTGTAGAAACAGAATGACAGAGTGGCTGCAAGATATTAGTGCGACGAGTAGTGTTGCTGTAACAGACTTAGAAGTATATTAGCAGAAGCAGGATAAACCAGGTGATAAGAACACACTGCAGATTAGCGCTATAAAACAGAAAGTGCAATAATACTAAAGAAAAACAATATGTATATGCAAACTGTGTATATGCAAACTTGGCAATAAACCAGAGATCAAACAATCAACGTAAATGAAACCAGGGCCTTCAGATTGCTCAACTATACAGTGAATTGCGGATACAATGTCGTTACGAAATTTAGCAGAGAATGTTAACATTGTGGAATGGCATTGTGGTTCAAGTCATGCATGGGCATTGGGCTGGAGCTAGATCTCGAAAAGACACAAAGAATAAAAATCATTCTCTATTGTTCAAGATCTATGATGATTGTTTACAAGCAAAATGATACATATTTTTCCAGTAAAGAAGATGGTCACTTCAATAGAGGCAGTTCCTAACTGTCAGCCTCGGGGGCAATGAATGTAGATGATAACTTCCTCATTCCCTGAAATCAGGTCAACTTGGGTGAGTGTTGACTTGACCATAATTGATCACTGGTGTGTTTTCTCAATTGACCCAGTTCACTTTGATCGCCCAATTGATCAATCATGTCAATCATTTAAGCTATAACATTTCGATGATGGGATCCATTGAGTGGTTACTGAGGTAGCACATTGAACTGGCTATTGACTTCTCTTTTGTGTTGGAGAATGTAGCTATGATCGGTCTTCATAAAATCATTATTGTCATTATAATTGGAAAAAGAATTTATTATTGTTTCCAGCATGTTCTTCATGCTTAATTTGATCAAATTATGTTCTTGTAAGTCATGTTCTTCATGACAAGAAAAGAAGAAGAAAAAAAATCATTTGTTACATAGCTTCAAGATCCTCCACAAGTGCTAAGTCGGCTAGCTAATAGTTTAGGTCGGCTTGCCCCTCACACGCACCCATTCAAGCCACCTTGATGCATATATACAGAACTTGGATCACTTCCTGAAGGTCATTCAAAGAGGCAACAACAAATTAGCATATGTTCATCTACTAGGACGTTTGTACAAGAAGAACAAATATATTCTATACAAAGAGGTTTTGAATGGAAGCTTAAAGTCTGTCGAGAGTACGAATTCTGAGTTACCACAAAGAACCGAAGTCTGTTAGGAGTCCAAATTTTGAGCTACCACAGAGAGCCGAAATTTGTCTGGAGTCTAAATTCTGAGCTACCACAGAGAGCCGAAGTATGTCTGGTGTCTGAATCCTAAGTTACCACAAAGAACCGAAGTCTGTCTGGAGTCTGAATTCTAAGTTACCACAAAGAACCGAAGTCTGTCAGGAGTCCAAATTATGAGCTACCACAGAGAGTCGAAGTCTGTCAAGGGTCCCAAATCTGAGCTAACACAGAAGGCCGAGTGTTACACGAAAAATTGTCACCGTGACTTTCTGTAATCAATACGAGTCTATCACCACTCATACATACCTCCTTTGCAAGTCTTAAGCCTCAGCTCTTCATGTCAAGCCTTGAAAATGCGAGAAAAACCTTTAAAATATCTCAAATCCTAATTTTGCACTTTCTCCTAGCATTCCCTGTGGTACCGCACCCAATGGTCATGTCCCCTGCGAACCTGACCGCTCTGTCTGTTAAGTGATGGGTGCGAACCCCTGTAAAAGTTAAAAAGGTGTGAGTTCACTCTTAAAAACTCACCTTGGGTCACTTCTGGACGCTTCTAGAAGGAATATTACATTGGCAAGTCCGCTCCACCTTGGTTCATCCATTCCATAACTAAGGGAGCTAACTCCATGATATGAGGTGCTTATCCCATTGAAGGAGGAACTTATCTCTTCAATGGTGGACCTGCAACTTCCTCCATTTGCAGTATAAATTCAGGCATTGGGCTGGTTGTAGAGGAGGTTGAAAGCTGAAGATTCTTGAGGGTAAATGTTGCTGGAAATTAGACTTCCTTTTTGAGCTTGTGAGAGGGGAGAGCACATACCTTTCATTTCATTTGGGAAGTGAGTGAGGCTTGTTCAAATTAGAGGAGATTCATGCTGGACCCTGGAAAGAGCTTGTGCAACATCAAGGCAAGGTTGTAAGTTCTTTTATTCATAAAGTTAATACAATCAAGTTTATTTTTCTCAATGAACTGTCTCTAATGGTTTATTTTATGAGCTCCTTGATCTTCATAATGAACATATTTTATTATAGTATCTATGCAGGTGTTATTTGATGTGTGTTTGTTTGTGTATGCAGGGTATTAAAAGGGAACTGTTTGAAGCTGTTGGAACAAAGTTGCCACAAACAAGCGTTGGACCGAGGTAGGGTCTATTACACCTCTTAGTTTTCATTTATGAATTGAAACATGTTTAGAGAAAAGTAGATTTGCTTGTGCTGCTTGTTGCTAGATATCATTTGATACAAGGGAGATTGGTCTTGTTCGCAAGAACAATTTATCCGGCCAACACCAAGATCAACCACATATTACAGGGGTTCGAAACACTGACATAGAGGTTTGAAGCTTTGATTACAGGGGTCTGAAATCTACGTCTTGTTGAGCACTGGAGTGGCACCTGAAGATTTTTGAAGACTCCATGGCCCAATGATATACCAAAGGTTGTTTGTACCATCAGAGATCATAATATTACCAAAGTTTTTCAACTCTACTCCTTATCATTTTCTGTTGTACCCAGATTCCACAAGCCCTACGGGGATGATGTAAAGTGATGCTAGTATGATGAGTTTGAGTCATGTAATAGGCCTAGGTAGCTTGGGACCTTCTCATCAAGTGAGTATTACTCTGAGAGGTTTTTTTTTTCACTTGGTTAATTATTATCTCCTTACAAGGAATTAATAATTAATTGAGCTTTTTCCTCCAAGCATAACCCCAAGGTCAAAGTATGGCTTGATGGTGAGGCCTTGGGTGAGTCTTAGTGTCTAGAGTCATTGTATATTACCATACTAGATCACTCGTAAAGTTTTGTGGAATTTGGTAGGGTCGGGGGGGGGGGGGGTTATTTTTTAATTTTTTTAATTTCCCGCAGGGCGAAAATTAGAATAAAATTTGTATTTGAAATGTAATAAGTGATGTCTAGAAAAGTTGTATGGGGTATGAGTAATAAAAATTGCACCTCTATTAAATTATGGTATGTTCTATGCTTAGAGCAGTTTACTTCTTTTCTTCTTATTAGCCATAGATTAGAAATCACATATACATTAAGTAAAGTGCAGATAAAACATTAAATGATCAACAAAAAACAAGCCAAGACAAGAGACACAATATGTGGCGGCTAGCTAAGGACAAACCCCAATGCGGGGAAACCCTTTGATCAAATCTTCTTTTATCTTCAATAGTTCGACAGAGAGAAATAGTACAAAATCAGAATTCTGTAATTTTATATCAGCAGCAGCAAACCCTAAATCAGCAAAGTCAAACTTGGTCAAATGAGTTGAAATTGACCTCCAATATTGGTCAATTTCTGGTCAACTAGCCCTCGAACAGCCTGTAGAAACAGCTCTTGAACAGCCCCAAAAACATAGTCAAATTGTTGTTGACTGAAGTCAACCTACCGCCCAAAACTAGCGCATTCAACACTAGTTAAACTTGTGGACAGATTGCCTCGATTTTTGTGCCAAAATCTGCGGCTTGCCTAGGAGAGGCAGCCACACCAAAACCGCACCCTTGATGAGTCAATGCTTGGTCAACACAGGTCAGAGACCTTCAGCAGCTTCTGCGTCCTCCTTTCAACGTCCTCCTTGCTCTAATGCGTCCTCCTTCTTCCCATGTGTGAGATGCTCCTTGTATAACCCAAAGCTAAGGAGAGAGAGAGAAGAATGAGTGAGATGAGATGGTGAGAAAATAAATCAACCTCTCTTGTATTTATATGATTCACTGGGCATGTGTGCCACACATTTAACTGTTGGCCGACCTTGACAATTTGTCAAGTAAATACAAATAAATTCATATCTCCATAAATACTTGTCAGAATCGGATGATCTTTAGATCAATCCTACACCTCTCGACAAGAGGAATCTAAGAAAAATATCAGCTGACATAAATGAGGTGATCCACATGGAGTTTGGCCCTAGTTGCCAATTTTAACAACCTCTCACCCTCAACTTTCTCCGAAGACACACTTTGAGGGGTTAAAAATATGTTTTGGACCCTCAAAACCCACTTTTCCTAAGTTTAGTGGAAAATGTGGCAATAAATTAAGCCAACAATTTAAATAAATAGAGAAAAATAAATATCCACACATGCTAAATGATGTGGAAATGAGGTGGAAAATCATGGAAGAGTTAAAGTGAAGTCCCAAGGTGATGTGGGACTCCTAAAATCAAGGAAAAGACGTGCTCCAAGAAAATCAAATTTTTGGAGGGGACCACAAGTTTCTCAAAGGGAAAATGCATTTATTGAGAAGAGGAATTCGAATTACCTTAGTGAGTCATCATTTTGGTGGGCTTTGACTTGGAGTTTCACTGGAGATGAATGGATAGTGGTCTCCTACCACTCCACTCCCATATGCACTTGTCCCTCTTCATACTACGAGTTGGTCTCTCGAGGATTGCGTGGTTCTCTCTGGGGAATTCAAATTGCATGAGGGAGCTTTGGGATCATCATCATCACACTTGGCACTTGGTTCTTCATTGGGATCTCCACCCATTCTCCTAGATAATTGAGCCTTGGGCTCTCATACTATATCTTTTGAAACAAGCTATTGTGCTTGGAAAGCTCTGCTTCTATGTACACTTGTTCTTCATATGAATAAGAAGACTTTGGGGTTGATTCATGATTGTTATTCCATTGGAGCATGTGCTTGGTTCTTTAATGGTATGATCTTCTCTACTTGTGTTTTAATGTGTTTCATTTCTCATATGATTTCATAGAATTTTAGATGTATAGCTATATTGCATTTACAATTGGTTTAAGAATATGTTCTAGGTGTAGACAATCTCTAGTCATTTTCATACAAATTTCTAGAGTTATCTTACCATGGTTTATTGATTAATCCATATGACCTAATGTGTGTTCGAAGTTTTGTAGAGGACCATTTTTGGATCAACTAGCAAGCGTGAGGGGAAGTCTTCAAGAGACCAACCCACTCTAGGGCCTAGGGATTGTTTTCAAGGAGCTCTCATCGTTATTTGTATCTCCTAAGTCTAATCTTTCGAAGTGCTTGTTTTGCAAAGTCCTCTTTTTTACATAGTTTGTGCATAAGTTTAAAATCTCAAAAAAATTTGTTATCTTTTGATCTTGTGCTTTCATTTCATTATCTAGCTAGTTAAGAGCTTTTCACAAGCTAGTCAAGTGATGGGATCATTTCCCATCATTTGATTTAGTCTTTTGTACATTATTTTGCAGTATACTCACTTATTTGCATGCTCTCTTTTTGCACACTAACCATGTCTTAGTTTTGCAGCCCTAACATCCTTCTTGTAGTTTCCCTCAAGCGTTCAAGCTTCTTTTCAAGGAGGTCGTGGGCATTTGGAGGACCTATCAAGGAGGCTAGGTCGTGTACCTTTTTAGGAGCTTACTCTCTCAAGTTGTAGAATCATTTCATCTCTTAAGGCTCCCATAGTTTGAAGGGAATTTTGTTTTATTGAAAGATCTTTTATTGTATCTTTCCATTATTCATTGGGCAGCCCTCTAAGAGGTTCTAACCTCATTGTAACACCATAAGAATAAAAATTTCTGTTTTTGTTGTGGGAACATGGGTTTTACCCATGGCATCCTATTTCTCCATTTAGGGAGAAAGGCTTGTGGGTGGAAAGCAACACAAATCACATTTCATTTCTTTCATTTTTCACACATGCATGCTCTAATTGGAAAGCAACACAAATCACATTTCCTTTCTTAAAGTTTGCTACAAGCTTGCACCATTTATCTTTGTTGCTACAAGCTACAATATAATGTTCCTAAATAGGAATATAAGTGATATACAAAGCATGCAAACAATCCAACAATCAGAAAAAATGAAGTAGACATCAAACACCCCTGAAAACGCTGGAAATAGAGAATTGTTGAGCTATTTTATTACTTCTTCAACAGCAAATACAATAGCAAAAATAGAATGGTGCACCTGGGCTTGTCTCAATGGACAAGCATGACAAAACCCAGGTGAGAAAATGTTGAACTAAAAGTTGCCTCAACTGCTGCACCAAACTGAACTGCACTGCCCAGAAACTGCACTGTCTGTTGACTTCGAACAGCTGGAATCACTGCTTCCCATGCTCAAAAAATTATGGGATTTCACCTCCTTGCTCCTTGGCCTAAACCCAGAAAAACCCAGGAAGGGTTTGAGCTGGTTCAGACTTCTGAAATTCAACCCCCAAGGAGCCCAACCTCAACTGCAACTACAAAACTCGGCCTACTGGAATGAGGCTGTAGATCCTCCTGAAAAGTGCCCCCAAACTCTGAGATGATCCCTCCTACAAATCTCTTTCCTTCCCGGATGAGTTTTCCGAGCTATAGCTCTTCCCCTCAAGACCCATGAAATTGCTAAACTAGCCCTCTGCGTTGTCCTCCAAGCCTGGAATTCGAACTACTGGGTTTTTGGTTTCTCTGACCCCAAAACTCTTCCTAAATGTTGGCCCAATAATGTCCTTCAGGTTTCTTGGCTCCTCCGACTAATGGCTGACCCAAGGTGGCTCTCTCTCCCTCTGCGTGTTTGTCATTGTTGGCCCAGAAATACGCACTCCTTGAATGTAGCTGAGAAACTATGTTGTAGATACTCCCTGGAACTACTCAAAATGTTGTGGAACTGCCTTCCTAGGGTGGCACTCGAAGTCCCCCGAAGGTAAGGTTGAATCTCCCGCCTGAGAGATTCGTTGTTGAATAGCCAGTTGACTCGGCAAAGTAGCTCAAGCAAACAATCAAGTAAATTCGATGTACAAGAATGAATGAATGACCAAGTGAGAGCCTTCCTCTCCTTATGACTTCGTGGGCCTTCCTTTGCCTCATGTGGGCCCCTCCAATCAGCAATTCGAATTCCCTCCAAGCCATTTGAATAGCCTAGTTCGAATTCCCACGTGAGTGGCCCCCACCTTCCACTAGCAATCTAATGTGGCCGAAATTTCTCCTAAGTCCCTAAGTAAAAACTGATGGGTCCTTTTCCTTGGCAAAAATGTGCAAAATTATGTAGAGATAGACCTGTTACAAATGTATTTGGGAAGGGACATGACAATCCTCTCCTCCCAAATGTTGCTTGCCCTCAAGCAACTTCAAAGCTAGGTGCTCCAAAATGTGCTCACCCTCCCAGGTGGCATCCTCATCTGGCAAGTTCTTCCAGCGTACCAAGAACCCCCTAATGGTCCTTCTCCTCAACTTCCTCTCCCTCCTCTCCAGGATGGTATCAAGCTCCAAAACCAAGTGGCCCTCATCATCCAATGGGACTAAATCTATTGTTGTTGTCATCTGTGGCCCCAAAACCTTTTTAAGGCACAAGACATGGAATATATTGTGAATCCTACTCCCCGAAGGCAACTCCAACTCATAGGCCACCTCCCCAACTCGCCTGATCACCTAATATGGCCCATAGAAGCGGGGTTATAGCTTCTCGGCCCCCTTTTGCTTCAACATCGACTACCTATACGGCTGTAACCAGAGGAATACCAAATCCCCCTCCTCGAAATGTCTCCCAGTCTGTTGTCGATCTGCGTACACCTTCTGCTAGTTCTGTGTTGTCACCAAGTTATCCTTGAGAGCCTTGAGGATGTCTTGCCTCTCTTGGATCAAGCCTTTGGCCTTTGGGGCCCAAATGTCTCCAAAAACAACATCAACAAATGATAATGCATCATAACCATACAAGGCACGGAAAGGAGTCATACCGATGGACATGTGATGGGTGGTGTTGTAGCCATACTCGCCCAAATGCAACCACCGAATCCAAGCCCTCTACTGTCCAGTCACGTAGTTCCTCAGATACCCCTCCAGCCACTAATTAACTCGCTATGTCTGGCCATCTGTCTGGGGGTGGTAGCTCGTGCTAGGAGTGAGCTCAGTACCAACCAACCTGAAAAGCTCCTGCCAGAAGCCTCCCATGAACCTGCTATCCCAGTCACTCACAATGTTCTTAGGAAGCCCGTGTAACTGGAAGATCTCCCTAAAGAACAGCTCTACAACCCGTGAAATTGAATACCTGGTGGGGATGGCAAAAAAGTGGGCATCCTTGGTCAACCGGTCGACCACTACATATATGCAGTCCTTGCCCTACAATGTGGAGAGCCCCGTGATGAAATCCACGGATATACTTTCCCATTTCCCCTCGGGGATGGGAAGTGGTTGTAACAATCCTGCAGGGTGAATCAACTCCCCTTTGTTCCTCTGACATGCCTCACACTCCTATACGTGCATCGGCACGTCCACCTTGAGGCCCTTCCATGTGAATCTCTCCCTGACTGCCATGAATGTTTTCCAGAACCCATGATGCCCTGACAATGGTGAGTCATGTTGGAATTTCTAAGTCTAACTGTTAGAAACCCTTCATGTACTTTTCTGATTTATTTCTGCCTACTTGTTCTGATTAATTAACAAGTTAGTCACCATGTGAATATTGAAAATAAATACAAGTACATGCTCAACACATTACAGATCATCAACTGAAGGAAACAAAACAAGCACACAAGTGACACCGTTGTTTTTGGACCAATGTCCCTGGAAAAACCCAATGTGGGAAAACCGGTGCAGCTATCTGAGGGTTTTAATTATTAAGCAGTTTCAGAATGCAATCTGAGTGCCAAAACCAACTCACCCAACAGAGAATAATCTCAGCAGCAATACCTCTCAGTCAGAGACAGATGTTCCAACTGAAACCCCCCAGATAAACACTCCGACAGCTCCCAACTCCAATCTGCCCCACGAAAACCCCAGCGTCAGCGTCTGGGGACTATCAACCCTTTCTAGCCTAGCATCTGCCCAGCATCACCCTAGCTCGCCCTACGTCAGCCTCTGGAGGCACTGCGTCAACCCTTAGAGCCTCTGCGTCACCCACACTGGCTCTCTGAGGCACTGCGCAACTCCTGGTTGCCTCTGCGTGAGCCCTAGCTGGCTCTACGTGAACCTCTGGCCGGCTCTGCATCCCTCTCTCCCGGCTTCTGCGTTGATCTTCATAGTACTATCTCTACCTCTTTGCTTCCATATTCACTGCCCCCCAGCTGCAACTCTGATCACTCTTTCGTCTTCCTCAGCAAACCCTGCCCCAGAAAATTGAAATCTTGATCAACTCGATGTGTTCTCCAAGTGACCCTCAAGCCTCCTCTTATACTTTTCTCGTTGACAATTCAACGGCCAAGATTAAGTCCCTAATCAACGGCTAAGATTAACTCTGGCTTGATCCATGCCTTTTGGACCCTTCTAACATAGTTCATATTAATTCACATTAATATTTTATTTTCCCTAAGTCTAAACTTAGGGACTCCATTAAAAATAATAATTGTTTTAATATCTCCCAAACTGTTTAAAATTTGCCCAAACCATTTCTGAGTATTGGAGATCTCATGTGTTTTAGCCTCTCCACCAATTTTCGTGGCTAGAGCACATCTGGTGCTACCCCAAATCTACACTCCCTCTTAGCGAGGACTGTGCTCTAGTAATACTCTTCACTGAGCATCACCCTGATCATCCCGCATCAGTCCCTGTGCTAATACTAGGCCTGTTGCCCAACATCCTCTGCATTGTTGCATCATGTGCTACTACCCATGGCCCTGCCACTGTCGTTGCTGCATCTGTACGGCAGCTCCCTCTGCATCCGTGCTGCTGCCCATGGCCCTGCCACTGCCACTGTTGCATCTGCACTGCAACCCCTCTCATCATGTTGTATTGTGCTGCCCATAGCACTGCCACTGCTAACTGCTGCACTGCAACACAGTTACTGAGAAGTAAGTAACTGATCTCCAAACTCTGACATCTCCATCAAGCTAGAAACACTCCCAATGTTGAAGCTCCCTTTGTCATTGACAAGTGTTCCCTCTCTGACCTCTGCGTTGCTGCAACAATTTTGTGCATCTCGCGCTGTTGCCTGACGCTGTCCTGGGACTCCTGCACTGTAGCTCCCTCTTTCGCTCCATCCGCATCTGTCTCTACCAACATGCACCAGTCCTGCTACTCCTCTTCAGGCCTCCCGTAGCAAGGTATAATCCAAGAGGTTGGGTACCTCAAGGATCCTGCCCCTCATCGCCTGTAGTCCGTCAAACTACAGTTCGATATCTCCCCACTTCCGCTCAAGTGGCGTGTGAGCACTCATGGCACAATCATCATCTGCCTCCACTTCCTTCTCCACCCTTGTTGGCGTGGCCTTGGTCTCAAAAGCCTCTCCTTTTCTCTTCTTCCTCTAACACTGGCTCGCATAGTGACTCAGTTCCCCACAGTTGAAACATTTGACCTTGGAGAGGTCCTTCTTCTTCCATTTCTCCTGCTTTCCCTCAGATGCCAGGGCAACTTCCTCCTTCTTGATTCTGATCCCCTTGCCACTGCTCCCCGCTTTGCTTAGCCTTTTGATCTCTTCTTGGCGAAGAGCCGTCCACATTTCCTCCAAATCTAGAAGGGTCGCCCTACGCAGTATGCTCTGGACAAACACCTCCTAGTCTTCTGAGACTACGTTCAAGGTTGTTCTCACCATCAATTCTTTATCCAACGTGGCCCCTATGGAAGTCCGTTGATCCCAGATCTCCTTCAATCGACCAAGGAAGGTGTCGATCTGTTCTCCCTTCTGCATATGGTATGACCGCAACTAATTTTCTAGTAGCATCTTCCTCTGCACAGAAATATGCTGATACAATTTCTTCAGGACCTCCTACATCTCATTTTCCGTATTATTCTTAGCAATATGTGGTACTATATGGTCCTTGACCCCGTCAAGGATGATGCTCTTAGCCCTCGCCATTGCATCCTTGTACTTATCGTTATCAGTCGGGTCAACTGGGACCGCTATTGTCCTTAAGGCAAAGTGCTTGACAAGATTCTGGCCTTCCAAACTACGAAGTTTGAGGCTTCGTCCAGTCTATCCTGGTCTCTTACCCCATTCACTGCCATCTTGTTGCTCCTCTACTTCCCTCCTCCTTGGTCTTGCCATGTTAGGTATTGTTCTAACTACAGTACCCCACCAGCTTCACTCTACAACTTACCCACAGCCTCCTAAGCCCCAGCAAACTGAAGGTTATAGCTTCTAGGCTCTGCGCAATCCCGACAATAGCGAAATAGGCACCTTCTAGACACAGGTGCCAATCCTTCCTGACTGAGAAATATGACCGGGCACTGCATAGGTGGAGTCTACTCCCCTTTGCCACTGCATTGATCCTCTTCCTAGCTCAAACTTGATGATGCAGGCACTGCGTCACCCCTTCCTTGCCGCTTCTCTACTAGGAATAGCTTCTGTCACTCGGGACAGCTGTTTTCTGCTGCCACTACTCTACTTGGCTGATGTCCTCAGTTCTCCTATGATCTGCAACCAAGCTCTGATACCATGTTGGAATTTCTAAGTCTAACGGTTAGAAACCCTTGATGTACTTTTCTTATTTATTTATGCCTACTTGTTCTGATTAATTAACAATTTATTTACCATGTAAATACTGAAAATAAATACAAGTACATGCTCAACACGTTACAGATCATCAACTGAAGGAAACAAAACAAGCACACAAGTGATACCGTTGTTTTTGGACCAATGTCCTTGGAAAAACCCAATGTGGGAAAACCGATGCAGCTATTTCAAGGTTTTAATTATTAAGCAGATTTAGAATACAATCTGAGTGCCAAAACCAACTCACCCAACAAAGAATAATCTCGGCAGTAGTACCTCTCAATCAGAGACAAATGTTCCGACTGAAACCCCTGATAAACACTCCGACAGCTCCCAACTCCAATCTGCCACACGAAAACCCCAGTGTCAGCCTCTAGGAACTGTGTCAACCCTTTCTGGCCCAGCGTCACCCTAGCTCACCCTGTGTTAGCCTCTGGAGGCACTGCGTCAGCCCTTAGAGCCTCTGCGTCACCCATGCTATCTCTCTGAGGCACTACGCAACTCCCCGTTGCATTTGCGTGAGCCCTGGCTGGCTCTGCGTGAACCTCTGGCTGGCTCTACGTCCCTCTCTCCCAGTTTCTGCCCTAGTCCTCCTGGTACTATCTCTGCCTCTCCGCTTCTGTATTCACTGCCCCTCAGCTGCAACTCTGATCACTCTTTCGACTTTCTCAGCAAACCCTGCCCCAGAAAATCGAAAACTTGATCAACTCGATGTGTTCTCCCAGTGACCCTCAAGCCTCCTCTTATACTTTTCTCGTTGACAATTCAACGGCCAAGATTAAGTCCCTAATCAACGATTAAGTTTAACTCTGGCTTGATCCATGACTTTTGGACCCTTCTAACACAATTTTATATTAATTCACATTAATATTTTATTTTCCCTAAGTTTAGACTTAGGGACTCAATTAAAAATATTAATTATTTTAATAGCTCCCAAACTGTTTAAAATCTGCCCAAACCATTTATGGGTATTGGAGATCTCATGTGCTTTAGCCTCTCTACCAATTTTCATGGCTAGAGCACATCCGATGCTACCCCAAATCAACAAGTCATGTGCTGCCTAGAGCACTCCCTCCCTCAACTGCGAGTTGGGCACCATAAATATGTGCCCCTTGTAGTAGATGACCTCGCCCATCACTCGATAGCGCTCATCTATGTGGGTACCCTCCAGAATCTCACATGCCATACTATCCTTGGAGTACTCCACCAATAGTTGGGCCTTCCAACCATGATAGATGCTCATGAGTGACAGACTTGCGAGTCTCCGTGATAGAGCATCAGCCACCACATTGTGCTTTCCTAGCACATACTCTATGTCAAAGTCGTAGGCCTACACCTTGCTGACCCATCTCTGTTGCGTGTCGTTGAGGCCCTGCAGCCCCATGAAGTGACGAAGACTATTGTGATCAGTCTTCACCCGAATCCTGTTGCCCACCAAACACTGTCAAAATTTGGCCAATGCACATGATGGCCAGCATCTCTTTGTCATATATAGAATATGACCGCTCATGTGGTAAGAGCTTCCGCCTCTCGAAAGCAATGGAGTGCCCATCCTAAGATAGAACTGCTCCAACTCCCTCCCCGGACGCATCACACTCCACAGTGAAGGGCTAGTAAAATCCGGAAGTGCTAAAACCGAACAACTGCTCATCACCTCCTTGAGGCGATCAAAGGTTGCCTAGGCCCCATCAGTCCATGTGAAAGCCCCTCTCTTGGTCAAATATGTCAGGGGTGCTGCCAACTGTGAAAACCCCTTGACAAACTTCCAGTAATAAGTGCAGATAGCTTGTATCTTCCAATCACGAATAGCTTGTATCTTCTCCTCATGGACCTTCACCCCATCCGCACCAATGATATGCCCTAAGTAGAGCATCTCTGTTAGGCCAAACTTGCACTTGGATAGTTTGGCATAAAACCGCTGCTCTTCCAAAATACGCAGCACCTCCTCCAAGTGTTGGAGATGCTCCTCCCAAGTCCAGTTGTAAATCAAAATATCGTCAAAGAAAACCAACAAAAATCTCCTCAACTGCCTCCGGAAAACATGGTTCATACACGATTGGAAGGTAGTCGGAGTGTTGGTCAGCCCAAATGGCATGACCAGGAACTCGAAGTGCCCATAATGGCACCGAAAAGCTGTCTTGGGGATGTCCTAATCCCTCACCCTAATCTGGTGGTACCCCGAACGCAAATCTATCTTAGAGAAGTACTTGGCTCCTCTAAGCTCATCAATCAGCTCATCTATGCAGGGGATGGGGTACCAATTCTTCAATGTCTTCCGGTTGAGGGCCCGGTAGTCAATGCACATGCGCAAGGTTCCATCCTTCTTCTTCACCAACACTACTGAAGAAGCGAAGGGACTAGAACATGGCCTGATATGGCCCAATGCCAACAGCTCTTTGATGGCCCCCTTAATCTCATCCTTATAGGCCTTAGGATGCTTATAAGGGGTAATCACCGCCTGCACACCCGGCTCCAACTCAATGGTGTGCTCCAATCCCCTGTCTGGCGACTGCCCTGGTGGAATATCCCTAAACACCACTACGTACCTGTCTAACAAGGCCTGTATGTTTGGAGGTGGTGGTTGGACCTGTCCCTCAACCTCTGAAACCCTCAGCTCCACTGCCCATGCTATGTCCCCATGTGTCCCCATGTTGCAGATCTGCCTCCATCCAATGAGTTGGGACTCTCTGGGGTGGATATGAATGCATGCCTCTGAGGACTACTGACTTGTCGTCCGACCCGGTGAACTCCATCTCCAGTTTCTTCCAGTCAATAGTGACTCGCCCAAGGGGGTACAACCACTGGACACCCATCACCACGTTGGTGTCTGGCACATCGACCACAAAGAAGTGGTCTGTCATCGAGTAGTTCCCCATAAATATTGTCAAAGTAGGCACACACCGAGTGCACTACATGGTACGGTCACCTGGTACTAGGACTGAAAAGCCCTCAAACTCAGTCATGGTGAGGCCCCTCCTCTGAACCAACTAGGCATCTATGAAGTTGTGGGTAGCCCCACTGTCAACTAAGACCGACACCCGTTGTCCCTGTATAGTGCCTCTGATCCTCAGTGTCAAGAATTTGGGGACCCCACATAAAGAAGCAAGGACTCCCACGGATGGGGCAAAGGATGCCCCTCCCTGTGGAGGTGGTGGTGGTGGTCCCCTCTCTATCGGACTCTCACCATCTCCCACACCACACTCCTGCTCCAACTCATCCTCTTGGTCACTGTCTGAAAATACCTCAATATAATGTACTTTGCCAGTAATGCTCTAATGGCCCGATGCCCAAGGCTCCCGGTAAGTGAAGCACAACTTCCTCCTCTTGAGGTCCTTCCATGTCTCATCATCCAGTTGCCCTCGTACTTCAGTGGTTCTCTGAGGTGGGGGTCTAGTGTCATGCCCCTTCTGTGGGAAAGGGGTATGTGTAGGAAAAGGTGCTTTGGTCTTGGGGATGGCCCCCTGTAGATCTCTGGTGCACATAACTACCTCCTGTAGCGTGGAGGGTTTGCATGACTTCACCAGTCCACGCAGAGGCTCAAGCAAGCCCTCAATGAAATTATATACCCTCCGAGCCTCCAATAAGTCCCGGACCATCACTGAAACTCACAGAAACTCCGAAATATACTGCTCTGGGTTGCCTGTCTGGCGCAATTGGGTGAACTCCCTGAAATGGGCCTCCGGATCCCTCTGGTCAAAGCATTCCACCACCCTCCTAGTGAAATCCTCATAAGAAGCCACATTGGCATGCCCCAAGGTGGCCAATCCATGAAACCACTAGTCATGGGCTTCCCCCTCCATGTGCAACGTGGCCATCTTGATGGCTTCCAGCTCTGTCATCCCGTTGAACTAGAAATAGGTGTCCATCTTCTCAACCCAAGCCCTTGCAGTGCACTTGGCAGTGCCATCGAATGTAGGGAAGTACATCCTCCCTATGGTCCTCTGCAACTCATAGCTCTACCTGCCCTGTCCTCCATAGCCCTTGCTCTTCTCATTTTGCTTGAGCTTGCAGAAATCTCTAAAAGGGAGTGCTTCCCTGAAGTTTGCACCCATAGATTGCCACTCTCTAAAGTGTTCTCCCATCTGTGTGGGGCCTTCACCCCCTGCTGGTTTGATCTGTGCCACAGGTACGAAAGAGGGCAGTGTGGCTCGAGTTGGCCCACTAGCTGATGGGGTTTGTGCTGCCGGTGAAAGGTGATCGAATTGCTCAGAGGCTCCAAAAGTTTCCCCAAATAAAAATCCTCTAGGGGTGGTTCTCTCTTTGTTCTGCATTTTTATCTCCTCCAGTATCTCTTTCTGACCCTTCGCTAAATCATTCAAATCCTTCAAGAGGTTATCAAAATCCATCTCCTCCCTACTCTTGGGTTCTACCATATCCTCCTCTACTACCATTGCTTTCTCCCTATCCGTGTCTGGTGTGATTTCCAACTCTCTTTCTCTGCTCTGGTACCTCTTCTGTATGTGATGTTCTGTTGGTCCCCTTCTCTCATAGGAGAAAATCCCCATAGCTAAGCCAAGACCTAGGCTATGATACCACTATAATGTTCCTAAACATGAATATAAGTGATATAAAAAGCATGCAAACAATCCAACAATCAGAAAAAATGAAATAGACATCAAGCACCCACGAAAACGTTGGAAATAGAGAACTACTGAGCCATTTTATTACTTCTTCAAGGGCAATACAATAGCACAATAGAATGGTGCACCCAAGTAAGCAAATGTTGAACTAAAGGCTGCCTCAACTGCGGCACCAAACTGAACTGCATTGCCCAGAAACTGCACTGTTTGTTGACTTCGAACGGCTGGAATCACTGCTTACCGTGCTCAGAAAATTATGAGATTTCAGCTCCTTGCTCCTTGACCTAAACCCAGAAAACCCTAGGAAGGGTTTGCGTTGGTTCACACTTCTGAAATTCGACCCCCAAGAAGCCCAACCTCAGCTGCAAATGCAAAACTCGGCATGCTGGAATGAGGTTGTAGATCCTCCTAAAAAGTACCCCCAAACTTTGAGATGATCCCTCCTACAAATCTCCTTCCTTCCCAGATGAGTTTTCCAAGTTGTAGCTCTTCCCCTCAAGACCCACGAAATCGCTGAATTGGCCCTCTGCACTGTCCTCCAAGCCTAGAATTCGAACTGCTGGGTTGTTGGCTTCTCTGACCCCAAAACTCTTCCTGAATGTTGGCCCAATAATGTCCTTCAGGCTCCTTGGCTCCTTCGACTAATGGCTGACCCAAGGTGGCTCTATCTCCCTCTGCGTGTTCTCACTGTTGGCCCAAAAATGCACTCCTTGAATGTAGCTGAGTGATTGTGTTGTAGATACTCCCCAGAACTCCTGAAAATGTTGTGGAACTACCTTCCTAGGGTGGCACTCGAAGTCCCCGAAGGTAAGGTTGAATCTCCCACTTGAGAGATTCTTGGCTGAACAGCAAGTTGACTCGACTAAGCAACTCGAGCAAACAGTGAAGTAAATTCGATGTACAAGGATGAATGAATGACCAAGTGAGAGCCTCCTTCTCCTTGTGACTTCGTGGGCCTTCCTTTGCCTCATGTGGGCCCCTCCAATCAGCTATTCTAATTCCCTCCAAGCCATTCGAATGGCCTAGTTTGAATTACCACGTGGGTGGCCCCCACCTTCCACTAGCAATCTAATTTGGCCGAATTTCTCCTAAGTCCCTAAATCGAAACCGTTGGGTCCTTTTCCTTGGCAAAAATGTGCAAAATTGTGTATAGATAAACCTGTTACAAATGAATTTGGGAAAGGACATGACATACAAGTTCACATTCTAATTCAAAGCAATTTACTTTCATTTTCTAGCAAACTTTGATATATTTGGCTTGGCACTTGTTTAATAATCACTTATGCCTCATTGTTATGCTACATTTTTCTATCTTGAATATTGAAGCATTGTGAATTGGGCAAGTTTATTTTCCAAAGAAATTGCTTATTTTTATGTTAAGCTAATTATCTTTCATTTTTTCAAGTTAAAGTTTCCTTTTGCAAAGCTATTGTAGGCATCAATCTTATTTCATTCACTTTAAACATTGCAATCTACAATGCGAATTTTACCATCAAACATCACTAAAACTGACCTCCAACTTAAGTTGGTTGTATAGACTTTAGGGACCCTCCACCCCTATTCACTCTTCATTGTGATATCTGGATTTCCGTGCGAGGATGAAGTCTAGGGATAGGAGTTCAATTGATACTTCGTTTTTGAATGCAACTAATAAAATAAACCAAGAGCACATCTACATCACATCTTTACTTGCAAATGCAATTCTCCTACTTATGTTATCTTGGATTTACTTGAGTCTTATTTATATCACTTTATTTCAAGAGGTATTTATTATGCAAGTATTGTGAATTCTTTTACCTTTGCAACATTTAACTTTCTTGTACTTGGAAATTCTTTCATTGGTGCAACTCTATTTCAAATGTATTTCATATATTTGTTGCTTTGATGATCATTTAAGCTCATGAGTAATTGATGTCATTATCTTGTCATTTGGGCCTTTACTTCCAAGTACGTTTTCCTTTATAGTTGCAATTGGTGTTTACATAATTATCTTGGTCTAACATTTGATTTTGCAGTATTGTCTATCATTGTATCTTGATTTCATTTTTGAGCAAGCTATTGTTATTTACTTGAAGGCACTAGTCTATGCTTTGAATTTATCATTGAAATTGGCTTATTTATTCATATGCTTGCTTAATTCTTGGAAACAAGTTATTTTTGATAAATAATCCAAATTAACCTTAACTTAATCTCCTAGACACTCATATCATATAACCTTTCATTAGAGACCACCCCCCTTAGCTAACCTAGGAGATAGCTTAGACAGAGAGATTTGGGAATAGGTGACAACCCCATCTCTTAGTTCTCACTAACTAGTAGGTGTAGGCGGCAAGCGTAACACGTCTAAGAGTGAAGGACTAGGTCGAGTCCTAGTAAAAGTTGGATTGTATACAAGTTGCTTCAAGGTCATGTGTCTAGAGATTAATGATTGAAGACAAAGGGTATTATTGTCTTCAGAAGTGTAGTAAGAGGCCTATTCTCTTGTTAATCTTGTTGGACAAGGTATTGAGGAGCTTGAAGGAAAGACTTAGCACTTGTGGGGGCTATCTTGGGTTGGAAATTTCTTATTGATTGGATTATATATGAAAAGATTTGTTGGGTTTTACCCCCGCCTCTGGCCTAATTACTGGAGTCTATTGTCTTTTGTGCATTGTGATCTTTGTTAATAAGTGTAGAATTGATTGATGACACAAATTAAGGAAAGAGAACACTAAGATAAATGTAAATTGAAGTCACAAGTAATTATCTAGATCAAACCAAATTTCTAACATGGTATCAAAGCTCATGGTTGAAAAGCTTTGGTGAAGGAAGGGGCAGTGAGATCAAGTTCATTCTTGGAGATTGAATCTTTGATGAAGAGACACAAATATTCTAACCTAATCTATACAAATAGCATCCTTAATGAAGTCAAAGAACAAGTTACAAGGGGCTTCAAATTTCAGAGCCTGGAAGACAAGGATTGAACTTATCTTGGCAAGAAACAAAGTTTTGGATATTATGAACGGAAAAATCACAGAACCATCAGATGATGCAGGGAAAGAAAAGTTCAAGGAAAATGACATAATTTCCATGAGCCTCATTGTGGATTCAGTCAAAGACAATCTAATTCCTTATATTTCTAACCTGGATACCTCAAAGAAGATGTATGATGCTCTATCTAATCTATTTACAATCAAAAATATTGGTCAAGTAGCAAGCTTAAAGAATGAGCTTTGAAATATTAAGATGACACAGTGTCTTCATATCTTGTAAGGATCTCTCGTCGAAGAGATGAACTTCAAGCAATTGATCGAATCATCCCAAATAAAGAAATAATCTCAACACTTTTAGGGTTACCTAGATCCCGAAACGCTTTTAGGGTTACCTAGATCCTAGTACAGTCTGGCAGATGGATTAGCAGATAGAGTTCTCCCTAGTTGAGAGGGAGTGTTAAAATTGGCAACTAGGGCCAAACTCCATGTGGGTCATCTTATTTATGGCAGCTAGTATTTTTCTTGGATTCCTCTTATCGAGAGGTGTAAGATTGATCTAAAGATCATCGAAGAGATGAACTTCAAGCAATTGATCGAATCATCCCAAATAAAGAAATAATCTCAACACTTTTAGGGTTACCTAGATCCCGAAACGCTTTTAGGGTTACCTAGTTGAGAGGGAGTGTTAAAATTGGCAACTAGGGCCAAACTCCATGTGGGTCATCTTATTTATGGCAGCTAGTATTTTTCTTGGATTCCTCTTATCGAGAGGTGTAAGATTGATCTAAAGATCATCGAAGAGATGAACTTCAAGCAATTGATCGAATCATCCCAAATAAAGAAATAATCTCAACACTTTTAGGGTTACCTAGATCCCGAAACGCTTTTAGGGTTACCTAGATCCTAGTACAGTCTGGCAGATGGATTAGCAGATGGAGTTCTCCCTAGTTGAGAGGGAGTGTTAAAATTGGCAACTAGGGCCAAACTCCATGTGGGTCATCTTATTTATGGCAGCTAATATTTTTCTTGGATTCCTCTTATCGAGAGGTGTAAGATTGATCTAAAGATCATCCGATTCCAACAAGTATTCATAGAGATATGAATTTATTTGTGTCATGTGACAATTCGTCAAGGTCGGCCAGCAACCAAATTGCCCCCACATGTGCTCAACGTTTTAGTATAAAAAGAGGTGGCTTGCTGGTCATTTGCACACACTCTTCTTGTGATCTCTTCCTCTCCATTTGTCTTTGGGTTTTGGTGGGAGGAGAGATCCTAAGAGATACACTGCCCTAAGAAGAGTTGCCCTAGATGCTACCATGGGGAAGAAGGATCTATGCACTCCTAGAAGATGATGCCCTAGCTCTACGTGCCCTAGATCTAGGACGCAGTCATGTGGAGAAGACATGCCCTAGATCTAGGATGTTGTCATGGTGAAGCTGCTTAAGACGTGGTCATGCTGAAGCTGCCCTAAACACAGTCAAGGTGGAGACCTAAACGGACCCTAAACACAGTCAAGGTGGAGACCTAAACGCAACCCTAAACGCAGTCAAGATGGAGGATTGTTTCAAGGGTTGAACAAGGTCTGAAGTCTGTTGTAGGAAGTCATGATGCTTGTTGTGCTAGGCCGAGGCCTTAGGAACTAAACGCTAGCTTGTTTAAAGGCTAACGAATGGGTTGTACCACTGTTGGAGGGTGTCGTGAGCAACAGTCATGTTGTGTGGTAGGCCACATGCCATACCACTACAGCAAAGCTAGTGTGGGCAGATTTGAGGGTTGTCTTGAGCCCTTACCTTCAGCGTGGAGGAGGAGCATCTCTCCTTGCCTAGTGCGCAGTTTTTGGAGGGTTGTTCGAGGATTGTTGAGAGGAGTTTAGGGCTACAGCAGTATGCCCAAGTGCCCTAACCAGAACAGTGAGGAACAGCAAAGTGACAAGCGGATTCGGAGCGGTGTTAGAGGTGTGTTGGTTCAAGGATATTGACCAAATTTGGATCAGATTCGGAGCAGCCTGTGGGAGCCACATATTGGGTTAACATGGAGTGTTGAATACCCCCAAGGGGTGCAGCATGATGTGATGGATGTAGCAGCATGGTGTAAATGGCAACAGCATGGTATATTGCAGCAGCATGGTGTAAATGGCAGCAGCACGAGTGCAACTAGTAAGATGCAGCAGTATGATGATAAACATTGTAGCATGATGGGCATAGTGATGAAGCGTAAGCATGATGGGCATAGTGAGGTACAGCATGATGATCCAGCACAGGGAGGTGCAACATGATGATAATGTGCAGCAGTTTGATGTGTGCCACATAGTAATGAGGTCAACATGATGATTGGGTGCAACATAGTGATGGAGTCACCTTGGAGGAACAGTGGATGCAGTATACCTTCACCTAAGCTCAGATGAGCTACCTCATATGCCATCTTCTTAGAGAAGATATCTGCTCTTATTTAGATAAGTCAAAAGGTTGACTTCTGATGTATATGTACTATCTCTGTCTCTGTTGAACTATTGAAGAACATATAAGAAGAACTGATCAAGGGTTTCCCCACATTGGGGTTTGTCCCTTGCTGGCACCACATCTTGTGTCCTCTTGTCTTGGCTTGTTTTCTGCGATTTATGTTTATGTTCTATCTACATTTTACTATCATGCTAAATGTGATTGCTAATCTGGAATTGATATTGAGCTAATATGAAAATTGAAGTAAATTTTCTCTCAGCATAGAACATACCTAAAATTAACAAAACATCATCTTCAAGTGAAATTCCTCCTTTGATCCTTTCCCCCACCTTGTCTAGGGTGAGAATATCATTGGTTGCTACATACTTTCCGCATACCCTGGACCGGGTCCACTTGGCCTCGTGTGGTCCCGCTCCTTTGAAAGATCATTCTTCAAGAACCATCCGGGATACCAATTTTGACAAGGATTTTAGGGATTGGGGAACTCCTTCACAAATCTTATCCCATAAGCCTAACCCTCAAATCCTCTCTTCCTTTCCCTAGAATACATAGTACCTTGCTTAAAAAGCAAGCAAGCTCCATCCTTCAAACTCTTTTGGGAAAGGATTTATTTGGGTCACTCATATCCATTGACTTATCCTTCATTGGCGACTCCTTACGTATGGGGTCTCTCCCCTTCGATGAAAGTCCATAAATAGAAGGGAGCCTTAGTTGAGGTGGCAATGGGCTAAGTCTCCATTTGTTGCCCTTGGCCTAGCATTTTCCCTTTAGGGATCCCCTTTAGGTCCCCTGCTAGTTTGAGCAGTAACAGGACCACTTGTGGAACGACTTCACACAAGAGGAGCTTTGATTGATCCTTGTGAAAGGCAACAGTGGTACTATGTAATGTCCCTTCCTAAACTATCTTGGAACGAGATTAATTTCTACATTATGGGGTCAATTTTGGAGGTGATGGGGCCCATTCAATTTTATTAGGAGGCTAGAAGTTATTTTGATGTGGTTAAGTTATACATGGGGGGCACCCACACTAGGAGAATACATGTTCCCTAGTTCGACTTGCATGGAGGGGAAATTGTTGGTTAAGTGGGGGACCCACGATGGAGGGAAAATGGAGGGAAAAGTTCTCCAGAAAATCTATATAAGAAAGGCAACTCCCCTCGTATCATCATCTTTGGCATATCAAATTTCTCTTTGGTTGCTCGAGCTGCTTAGCCAAGTCACTTGTTGTATAGCAAGAGTTCTTCAAGAGAAGAGCTCACCCTTTCTTCAGGGGACTTCGAGTGCCACCCTAGAAAGGTTTTTCTTCATTTCTTCAAGAGGAGGATCTCATTGTGATTTCCAGCGATTGCATTCATCTCTGGGTGGTACGTATTACAGGAGGGCACAGTGAAGAGGAAGTTGATTTTGCTTGTGGTGTCTTGCAGTGGATTTTGGGTGAGAGATTTTCTGGAGAGGAGGCATCGGAGGATTGTTGGCATTTGGGAGAGTTTTGGAGGTGGAGTGTGCTACCTTGCAGGGTGATTTTCGCACTTCCCGGGCCAGCGCAGAGGCAGCTTTGGGTGCTCACGTGGAGGGTAGGGTATCAACATTGGAGGTTGAACTTCACTGTGGAGGGTAGGGTATCAACATTGGAGGTTGAACTTCACTGTGGAGGTTAAAGGAAATATTTGGAAAGGTGATTGTTGCATTTTTGGAGCTTGGAGGAGGATTTCGTTGGTGTTCCTGGCAGGCCGTATTCCTTGAGCATTTTGGAGGGCGTGGGGCCTATTAGAGGCCGAATTTGGAAGGTAAATATCCGGCCAAACAATTTCTGGGTTTCTCTAGGTTTTTGACAAGGATCCCATATATAAAGTTTCCGAATTTTCTGAGCACCGGAAGTGGGGTTTCCAGCCGTATCATTGCAGCAGACGGTGCAGAATTGTTAGGGATTGCACAATGCCTTTGGGGGTCGATTTTGGGAGTTCAAAATCGGGCCAAACCATTTCTGGGTTTTTCTAGGTTTTGGCCAAGGAGTTTGTGGCTGAAATTTCATAATTTTCTGAGCACTAGAGGTAGGGTTTCTTGCAGCACCTTTCCAACTAGCAGTTGTCGTCGTTGGGAGACAGCGCAGAGCTTTAGAGGAGCAGTTGCTTTCTAGCATTTGGGATTATTGTCGACACTTGGGTTCTGTCTACCTTGTCCTTGAGGCAAGCCCAGGTGCTCTTTCCATACTATTGTACATTGCTCCATTACTAAATAACATGGCTCAGCTAGTTCCCATATCTGTTATGTATTGAGTATTCGTTGATAGTTTAATTTGTCCGTGCAATAATTGAATTGGCTTTTGTGTATCACTGTTTGTTTAAGTTTGGAACATTACAGTGGTATCAAAGCATGATCTTGGCCCAGCTGTGGGAAATTAGCCAGAAGATCATGGAAGCTTTGGGTATGAGTGCACAATGACGGGTGAAACCGGAGACAAACCCATGGCTCAAGGGAAATCCAGTATGCAGAAATTTTGGGGTGGAATCCGTTGGGACGATGAGAGGTTGGCCCAGTTGAGGTTGATAGACCAGATCCATCCTCACCCTTACAACAGAGACACTAGAGATGAGCAGGTCGTGGGGGTGCAGCCATCTACATCATCTGGGGAAAGTCGACAGAATCAAGGCACTGGATCTCCTGAAAATAAGCAAGCAGGGCAGGGACAGTTAGAGTGTGAGACCAAGGGACGCTTTTGCTAGTGGAAACCTGGATTTAGATACCAGGAGCCTGAGGAGGAGGTTGAGCATGATGTTGAGAGCCCACGGGATGGTTCAGGAGCACATCGATCTACCCGGTGTGGCACAAGAGTCACCATTATTCGAGACCTCTTTGATAGCCCCAGTTGGCACCTTGGTGGAGAGGATAGAGCCTACACACATAGAGCCATCTGTTGAAGAGGTGCCACCCATGGTTGAGGTGTCGATTGTTGATGAGATATCCAGAGTTGTGACCGAGTCTGCAGGTGATAGATACCCACAACAGATTCATCAGTTCCAGGTCGGCCTTCTAGAATTGAGAGAAGGCCGCAACAGTACGAGAGGCCATTCTACAACAAAAAGAGGAGCAGAAGGGCATGAGAGTGGTTTGCGTTGATTTAGTGGCCAAACGGACTTGCGTTGGGGTACGGTTGGCTTCCCTAATGGTACAACTAGAGTTCACTTTAAAGCATCAGAGAAACCCTCTTCAGACATATATAAATGGGGCTTGTAGCGTTAGTAGTTTAGCAGGCATGATAGGGACAGTTACAGGGTAAGACCAAGGGACGCTTTTGCTGGTGGAGACTTGGATTTAGATACCAAGAGCCTAGGGAAGAGATTGAGCATGATGCTGAGAGCCCACAGGATGGTTCAGGAGCACATCAATCTACCCGGTGTGGCACAAGAGTCACCATTATTTGAGACCTCTTTGATAGCCCCAGTTGACACCTTGGTGGAGAGGATAGAGCTTACACACATAGAGACATATGTTGAAGAGGTGTCACCCATGGTTGAGGTGCCAATTGTTGATGAGATGTCCAAAGTTGTGACCGAGTCTGCAGGTGATAGATACCCATGGCAGATTCATCAGTTCCAAGTTGGCCTTCTAGCATTGAGAGAGAAGGCCACGACAGTACGAGAGGCCATTCTACAACAAAAAGAGGAGCTGGAGGGCATGAGAGTGGTTTGCGCTGATTTAGTGGCCAAACAGACTCACGTTGGGGTAAGGTTGGCTTACCTAATGGTACAACTAGAGTTCACTTTAGAGCATCAAAGCAGCCCTCTTCAGACATACATAGATGTGGCCTGTAGCGTTAGTAGCTTAGCAAGCAGGACAAGGAAAGTTAGAGGGTGAGACCAAGGGACGATTTTGCTGGTGGAGACCTAGATTTAGATACCAAGAGCCTGAGGAGGAGGTTGAGCATGATGTTGAGAGCCCAAAGGATGATTCAGGAGCACATCGATCTACCTGATGTGGCACAAGAGTCACCATTATTCGAGACCTCTTTGATAGCCCCAGTTGGCACCTTGGTGGAGAGGATAGAGCCTACACACATAGAGCCATCTATTGAAGAGGTGCCACCCATGGTTGAGGTGCCGATTGTTGATGAGATGTCCAAAGTTGTGACCGAGTCTGCAGGTGATAGATACCCACGGCAGATTCATCAGTTCCATGCCAGCCTTCTAGCATTGAGAGAGAAGGCCATGACAGTACGAGAGGCCATTCTACAACAAAAAGAGGAGCTAGAGGGCATGAGAGTCATTTGTGTTGATTATGTGGCCAAACAGACTCGCGTTGGCTTCCCTAATGGTACAACTAGAGTTCACTTTAGAGCATCAGAGCAGCCCTCTTCAAACATACATAGATGGGGCATGTAGCGTTAGTAGTTTACCTCTACACCTTGGAGAGAGAGAAGCAAAGCTACCTCAACATATTTTATGTGTTGACCAAGTTGATGAGGTGAGGCGACATGAGCAGTGCAGGGTGCACCATTTGCAAGATGGAGGGCTTGTCCTACATATGAGAGTTCGTGCATTCAATCCCTCTATTGGGGTTGGATGGCGAGAGATTCTGAGTTGGTACCTAGTGGAGTGGGCTATGGAGACGATAGTGGACCCAAGTGGAGCTCACTAAGAGTTTCCAGGCACTGAGGATGTTGGAAGCCTCGATTAGCATTGGGATCCAAGAGGGACCACCTATCATTTCCCAGGTATACCAGTTGACTAAAGCCTGGATGGTATAGTTGACCTAGCAGCTGAGCAGTGCATTCGCTAGGGGAATTTGGGTCGGCACCAGTGGTCAACCAATTCATGGGCAGACTCCTTGGGTTGTCTTGGTATGAAGGTTGTGCATGGGATCATAGGATGATCAGCCTACTATGACAGGAGCTTGTCGAAGGAGGTGGCATCGGCAGGCCACCAAACAATGCCTTGTATGGAGTTGGGATTCCTCACACTTGCGTAAGGCATGGAGGACACAAAGGAGCAGAGAAATGGTGGCATCACTACTGGTGCCTAAAGAGATTCACTTCTGGGGCCCCGAAGGGAGGATTTGGAGGGGAGGTCCCCTCATCGGAGAGCATGGTGATGCGAATACAAGTTGGATGTAGGCCAACGCATAGGGACACAACTTTAGGCCATCTCATTCGGGGTTGGGTAGGAGCATCTAGCGTGGAAAGGTGGTCTGCAGATGGGCATGGAGACGCGTGGGGTGGTGCCATAGTATGTTGGACTGCGTTGTGGAGCGAGAGTGCCTCACATCGCATTGAGCACATGCGGGGAGTGACTAGTGCAGTGACACAGGCGGGACACAGGACTATACAGGATGGCATAACCGTAGTTGGGGGTATCTAGCGGTGTACAGGGACAAGTTGCATCATACAATGGCATGTCGAGGAATGCGGTGTTGCTTGGTGGTGTGCAGTAACACATGGTGCAGCGCAACAAGATCTTGGAGCGTTGCCTCCAAGGAGGCCCATGGACAGGGGCATTAGGTGTACCATTGGATGCGGCTCACCTAGGATCGATGATGACATTGTTGAGCATCTGGGGACACCATGTTTAGTGGAGACACGACTTCGTGGGGGTTATCAGCAGATCCGAGGTGGAGAGAGGGTCATCCATAGGATTACTCTTGAGTATTCTGGCAGATTCTTGATCATACCCTTTGGGACATACCCACCCATCATCCTCTAGTGTTGCTTACATTCGCAGAGTGTTTGGTTGTTACCCCTTGACACTCTCCATTCGGGCAACAGGGACACTCTCCATTCGGGCAACAGGGACACTCTCCATTTGGGCAGCAGGGCATGGGAGGCTCACCCTAGGCAGTTGGATGAGACACCGCGTGTCATGGGCTAGGAGGAGACTCTCCAATTGAGACACTTGGTAGGTGCACAAGCTAACGGATACATGCGTAGGGATGGTGTGGTTGATTGTCAAGGTAGCATATGTTCCACCCCTGGGCTCACACTTGGGGAGGTGACCAAGAGGAAGTTGTGTGTTGCTTTTTCAACTGGACAACTCAAGGCATTGGGGAAGCATGAGGTGCAAGGAATGGTAGTCCTTGTCAATAGGATGGTGTCGAGGCTTCCAACAGTACCTGAGCACATCATCAGGACCTGGAATAACAGATCTTGCTATGTGATTTGGCAGGCGCAAAGCAGTTGGTTATTTGTGACACAGGTTCTTGATGCTCGATGTCTACCTATTGGATACCTACAGGAGACACAGATGGGGCACAGGGGGGTCCCAATAGTTAGCAACATGTCACAGCAACAGACGGAGAGGATTGGGGGTTATGGACCTCCAATATAGTTATGGGATCTAGGGATCCAGTGGATTGGTGGGATACTCCACTCCTCAGTGAACATGGTCGCGATAACTGGCAAACTGATTCATTCACAGGCAGACACATGGGGGATCACCGAAGCCCTCACCATAGGGCAAGGCAGATTGTTGCTCAGGATTGGGGCTAGCCATGGAGTGATAGGCGCTGGCACTGTTGAGTCGCTTTGGCAAGATTGGCCTAGCCTCGATCATTGCATAGATTATGGTTGAGAGTTATGGGAGAGGAGGCTCTAGTATGAGCATGCTAGGAAGTCAATCATGACCAAAGTGTCACAATGTCAGCAGGATAGGTTCCTTCTGCGATGGACAGGGGATTCTGACATAACAGGGTTGAGCAGTTCAGCTACCCATAGAGGTGAGTTGGTTTCTACAGGGGAGGGTCATCCAAATCCTCCATTTGGTTTTATTGATTCATTGATGGTGTGGGGAACTTCACCGATGTGGCAAGGTGATCGATAGGAAGAGATCGGGGAAGGCCCGATTAAACAAGGGTTCAATCCCACCAGGATTGGATTGCATCTTCAAGAGTTTACTCTTGTAGTGCATGAGATGGGATATTCAGTAGGGGTAGCTTCATGAGGAATTGGACGGAGTTTTACATCGTCAGGATGCTCTACTTATTGGCAATAGATAGAGGGGTTCTAACACCCCTATCTGGCAGGATAGTGAGTGGAGCAAGGGATGCTTCATGATGATCAGGTTGGCTTGGGATCCTCGTATCGAGGAACCCCTTCACTATAGGATAGTACAACAATCAGGGACGATCCAATGGCATGTTTGGGACCCTGGTGAAGTTTGCAGAGACAATAGGGATCTATGGTCAGAGAGAGCGCTTGTTTAGGCACTACTTGAGGACCTAAGCAATTTTTGGTGCATTGGAGGAGCTTGTTGAATGAGGATGCTACTTGGGAGGGCGAGCACATACCTGGGCATCCAGCACTAAAGTTGCCTGGGGACAAGCAACATTTGGGAGGGGAGGATTGTAATGTCCCTTCCTAAACTATTTTGGAACGAAATTAATTTCTACATTTTGGGGTTAATTTTGGAGGTGATGGGGCCCATTTAATTTTATTATGAGGCTAGAAGTTATTTTGATGTGGTTAAGTTATACATGGGGGCCACCCACACTAGGAGAATACGCATTCCCTAGTTCGATTTGCATGGAGGGGAAATCATTGGTTAAGTGAGGGACCCACGATGAAGGGAAAATGGAGGGAAAAGTTCTCCACAAAATCTATATAAGGAAGGCAACTCTCCTCATTTCATCATCTTTGGCATATCGAATTTCTCTTGGTTGCTCGAGCTGCTTAGCTGAGTCACTCGTTGTTTAGCAAGAGTTCTTCAAGAGTAGAGCTCAGCCTTTCTTCGGGGGACCTTCGAGTGCGACCCTAGGAAGGGTTTTCTTCATTTCTTCAAGAGGAGGATCTCATTGTGATTTCCATCGATTGCATTCATCTCTGGGTGGTTCGTATTACTAGAGCGCATAGTGAAGAGGAGGTTGATTTTGCTTGTGGTGTCTTGCAATGGATTTTGGGTGAGAGATTTTCCGGAGAGGAGGCATCGAAGGATTGTTGGCATTTGGGAGAGTTTTGGAGGTGGAGTGTGCTACCTTGAAGGGTGATTTTCGCACTTCCTGGGCCAGCGCAAAGGCAACACTGGGTGCTCACATGGAGGGTAGAGTATCAGTGTTTGAGGCTGAACTTCACCATGGAGGTTAAGGGAAATATTTGGAGAGGTGATTGCTGCATTTTTGGAGCTTGGAGGAGGATTTCGTTGGTGTTCCTGGCAAGTCGTGTTCCTTGCACAGTTTGGAGGGTGTGGGGCCTATTGGAGGCTTAATTTGGAAGGTCAAAATCTGGCCAAACCATTTCCGTTTTTTTCTAGGTTTTTGACAAGGATCCCAAGTATAAAGTTTCAGAATTTTCTGAGCACCGGAAGTGGGGTTTCCAGCCGTATCTTGCAGCAGACAGTGCAGAATTGCTAGGGATTGCATAGTGCCTTTGGGGGTCGATTTTGGGAGGTCAAAATCGGGCCAAACCATTTCTAGGTTTTTCTAGGTTTTAGCCAAGGAGTTTGTGGCTGAAATTTCAGAATTTTCTAAGCACCGGAGGCGGGGTTTCTTGCAGCACCTTTCCAGCCAGCAATTATCGTAGCTGGGAGACAGCACAGAGCTTTAGAGGAGCAGTCGCTTGCTAGCATTTGGCATTACTGTCAGCACCTGGGTTCTGTCTAGCTTGCCCTTGAGGCAAGCCCAAGTGCTCTTTCCTTACTATTGTACATTGCTCCATTACTAAATAAAATGGCTCAGCTGGTTCCCATTTCTGTTGTGTATTGAGTATTTGTTGATAGTTTAATTTTTCTATGCAATAATCGAATTGGCTTTTGTGTATCACTGTTTGTATAAGTTTGGAACATTACATACTAGCCGTAGTTCCGAGTAAAAAGGAGATGACAAAGAGAGTGTTGCTCTTGTGATCAAGGGCAACATAGTACACCTTCCTTGCTAAGAGGGAGTGTTGGTTGATCTAGCTCGGACAAGTGTTCTAGCCTCAAGTGGTGTCAATGAGGCTAGGAACACAAGAGTAGAAAATATCTGCAAGCCCAAGTTATTCCTTTGAATGTAAATGTCTTAATCAAATTAATTAATCAATTTTAATTATTTTCCCAAGTTTTAACCTAGGAAATAGATTAATTAATTAGTAATATTTGAGACATGGTCGGTTTTCCTATAGACTCTTTTATAAAGTTTTAGAGTGACCTTAGCCATAAAATAGATCATTTCAGATCTAGATCTTGGTCGTTGATTTCTCAACGAGAGATTATAAAGGAAATCGATGGGCAGTCTTGGAGATCATTCATTGCAGTGAAGAGGGCGCAGTGATAGCATGGGGCTTGTGACACCAGTGAGGGTTTCAGTAACAGTTGAAGCAGTGAATATTTTTGGAGTTTTCTTTCAACAGTATTCTTCTAGGTTCCGAGATTTGGAGGAGGAATTCTCGCAGCGTTTTTCTGCAGACAGGGAGGCTGAGTTATTGAGGTTGTGAGGGTTCCAGGAGAGGCCGAGTTTCTTCTCTGAGAGAGGCCGAGATTGCGAAGAGGAGGTTGTACAGATTGCTAGGAGGGTCGTTTCAAGTTGCGAAGGGATGCCATGAGCCTTCCAGTGGTCGGATCGACCTGTGGAGGTGAATAAATATTTTGTCAGAGCTTTGTCGAGGTTTGGCAAGCAGCATGGTAATATTCATCAATTGCAAAATTTGCCGAAGATTAATAAAACTCTCAAATTTGAAGAACTAGTTTTCCCTTTGAGGGTTTTCCACGAACGTTTTGTCTGAAAATATTGTGTCCATTTTGTGATTGGTTTTCTCTCAGAGTTTCAGCGGTTTATTTTTGTGAATAATGCAATCATGTTTTTATTTGATATTTGCAATACATTAATTTTGCTCAGAATTAAATACATTGGATAATTACCAGTTGATTGCAATAAGTGTATTTTTATCAATTTTTCACAAAGGAGACATGCCCCTTGGGCATCACTAGACCACTATAAATACAAATTCGGCCTCTGTCATTTTGACATCAATTCAGATCATCAAAAACCATCTGTTCTCTGTTCACGCGTGCGAAGGAGAGATCGGAGAAAATACATAAGTTTGACCTATGTTGACCACTATTTGACAGATTTTTGTGGCTGCTGTTTGACCACAGTTCTAAGGCAGTTTGACCAAGATTCTAAGGCAGCTGCAGGAGGCCAAATTTTGGCTCTGTTGACTAGGGTCGACCGAATTCTAGGCAGCAGCAGGAGCCGAATTTTTTGTCACTTGACCTGTATGATTTCTGTGGTTTGTTTAACCAATTTTTGACTGGAAAGATCAGATTGTAACTTTGTTGAACTGAAGAATTTCTCCTAGAAAAGATTGTTGGGTTTCCTCCTGAGTTTGGGTCTCCTAGGTGAAAATTTGTCTCTTTGTGTGCTTGGCTGTCTCTTTATGATCCTATTGTCATTATTGCATCACTGTTGAGATTTTCGTTGTATAACTGCTTAATGATACATGTAACATAAGTTAACTGGATTAAGAAATCATTGTAAGTAATTATCAGTTCAGAAAATCAACAATAACCTCTATTATTGGTCACCACCTCCACACTCAACTCTTGGCTTTTTGCGTACCATGACTACTCAGTTCTTTAACTTTTCAATTGCTCTATTTATTCATTTCCATAGCACATGAATAAACAAGGGTTTGGCCTTTTATATGGGGTTATTTTTCTTGGTTGTTGTGCAGAAGCATAAAATGCATCTATTCTCTTTGAGAGTTTGCTACTATAATGTATTCAGCTCTGAATGAATAATATCGGTTTCTTAAAGCAGTTTTGTGTGTTGTAGCTCCATTTATTTATTTCTACAACTGCAAAGTTGTATAGATGTAAGTTATGTGTATGTTTATTTCTACAATTTGATTTGGCTTCATTGCTGCTGTCTACTTCCCTCTTTTATACACATTAATTTTTATGATTAGCGTATGTCTGCCAGATTCCCTTGCTAATTTGGGTCATCAAGCTAGAGGTTGAATTGGGAATCCATAGACATGTCATCCTTCAATTTGTGGAGAAAGGTCAGATAGTGTGACTTGGGTTGTGCCAGAAATAGTACAACAAGGAGTGTTGTTGTAACAAACTGAGTAGTGTAAATAGCAAAAGGAAGATTAGCCAAGCAAGGATCGTTCTTAACAATTGCAAATTAGCATTATAAAAGACAGTGCATTATCTGTGTATATATGAAAAACAATAAAGACACTTGTCTGTGTATAAATGGAAACTTTACAATGTTGCTACATAATCTAGTAACATTATAGAATAGTATGTGGCTTTGTAGTGTATGGATACAACTATGGACCTAAATCTCGCAAAGATAGAAAGAGTACAAATCCCTCTCTCTTATTCAATATCCATGATCCAAGATCCTTTACAAGTATAATGATTAGATATTCATAGAAGAAAGAGGACGATTAGATCAATCAAGATTACCCCTAATTCTCATCCTCAAGCACAATGAATGAGGACAAATTGACACTGTCACTTGCAAGTTTATGAAGTTGACCTACTCCACTTTGATCACCCAATTAGTTGGTTGTGCCAATCTTCTAAGTTGTCATGTGTCATTGATGTGGACCATTGAGGTGGCAAACTGGACAATTAGTTGACTTGTATGATGAGTTGGCACCAATCAAATCAAGCACAGGTGCTGGAAGATTGGCACATTGAAGATCAGGCATTAGTCATGGATAAAGGGTCAAGAACAACAAGGAGTTGGCACTGATCATACAAGAGGGCAGCATGACAAGCTCTAAACTTTTGTCGTGGCACTAATCTAACATGTTGAAGCTTGGAAAAGATCTCGCATGGACTAGAAGAGCATGAATGCACAGCTCAGCCTCAATCTAATTGGAGGCTCAAACTAATTGTAGAAAATCCACGAAATTCTGATTTGCTGATATGAGCAATCTGAAATAAAATTTATTCTCACAGAAACACATAATTCCACTAGATGCAGCGGAATAGGAACAGAAATTAAAGCACAGTCACACAATTCAAAAACACAAAATTGTCTGGGGAACCGAACTAGGAAATCCTTCTACTTGATGAGAATTTTATTGATAGCAAAAACTGAGCAATTGATCTCTTACAAAATACAACTGTTTCAATCTGAAAGACACACTTGTCTTTCCTGCTTGATCTAAGCTTGAAACCTTTGCAAAACTGCTGATGTCTGCTGCCCTCTACCAACCTGTGCACAAACTTCTCTTGCACACTCTTCCTCCCACAAGCTCCACGCACAAACTTGTGCTTCCTATTGCTTGGTCTCACCAACTCATGTTCACCAAAACAATGATTAAACTTGTGCCTTCATTCCTCCTTTTAAATGCAATCTGAATGGTTAAAAAACTCGTCCTATTTCAAGTCCACCACTTGAAACTCAATCACTTGTGTTTTTCCTCAATCAACTCACACTAGAAAATCAAGAACTCAACTTTCAATTTTAACACGTCAGTTAACTGCATCCTAACTCGTACTAATTTTTAGGGACTGATTCCTAAATTATAGGAACATGTCTTAATTTATAGTGAATCTCTTAATATTTAGGAGCTCGAGTCATGCACAAGAAGGAAGTCGTTTTGGCTCCTATGATTAAGGCACAAATCAAGGAAACCTTTTCTCGCTAATATTTTCAACAGTTGGCACTGGTCACACAAGAGGGAAGCATGACAAGCTTTAAACTTTTGTCATGGCACTAATCTAACATGTCGAAGCTTGGAAAAGATGTCACATGGACTAGAAGAGCACGAATGCACAGCTTCGGCTCAAACTAATTGGAGGCAATAAAAGCCCAAGTATATATACCAAGTAATAAATTGTATAACTTAAGAAGGTATGAAACCATAAGGTCTCTCCTCATCTTATGGATTGACTACTTTTGATCAAATTGAAAAACACTAAATTAGCTCATAATCTAGTGTCTGGTTGTGATCCAATTCATGCTTGAATCCAGAGGGTCTTCTACATTGACGTACGATCCAGTACACAAGTAGAAAGAGTTGAAGAAATTCATTGTGACTCTCTTGAATCAGAATGGATCTCCTACCTTGACATATTATTGAGTAGAAAGAGATCAGGAAATTAATTAACTATAGTAACCTACTATTCTATGAAATAATTTAAGAAGTTTCTGTAAATTTCATCTTGATTTGCTGAAATCTCTTGTTTTACAATAGATTTCAATTTTTTGGCTATGCTTTGCCTCGGTTGTTCCGTTTTTGAGCCTGGTCGATTGTGAGATATCATTAATCTGCTAACAATGACGTTCTCTGCAACAGTATATTCATAATATCTGTCATAAGACTTCCTGTCTCCTGAGGTTGTTCTGTTAATTGGAATGCTACAATTAGTTATTATGTACTTGCTTGTCGTCCAATCTGGCTAAATTATTTTTTACGCAGTCCAGAAATTTCTTGTTATGTGCACTAGTACTTGTCTTGCAGAAACTCATCCTCTTTTACCACCTAAAAGTGTGAACCAGTGTCGTTATAGTTAATATAGGGAATCTAATGACAGAATCCAACAGGAAAAAAAAGACATTGCTGAAAACACTAAGAACTAAGGAGTTAATTTAAAACGATCCGTAAACCTGAATAGTATAGTTTTAGCCGCCATCAAATACTATCCAGCTATCTATATCAACATACAATATCACATTCAAAATCCAGGGTTCCAATCCCGCTTCACGCCAGAATTGGCAGGGCCCATCTTTCCTTCATAGCATAAAGAGTCAAACTAATGGTTTTTACCATTTACCTTCTCCCCTAAGGGGTGATAATTTGAAGGGGGCACAGGGCCACCAGGACTGCTATGAGTGAAATTGTGACTATGTGAACTGCGATGATCGAAAATTCATCAATGGCCACACAGGCATCCCAAGTCACAGTGACAAACTGGGTGTCTAATACCATGGAGTTATCTTCGAGACCTGAGCTTTGCCTTCTCAAAATTTAAATCAAAATCTACCTCGCTTGTATGGCATGAGCTTAAAAGGGACAAGGTTAGGTGGGGTGGAATTCCCAGACAGCTTTGGCGTGTTAAATATTCTTCAGACCTAGATTCTAAGCAGTAGGAAGTCAGTGTTTTCTTTGAAATGCAGCCCCTCAGGGCACGTCTTTTTAGCGCTTCAGTAAAAAATAAAAAATTTAACATAGCGCAGGAAATTTAAGCATTAGATGTGCCAGATCAGAGATATAATTTTGTCATCCGAAACAAATTCAATACAGCATTTGCTAATATCCAGTTACAGTCAAATAATTCAGTCGGATCTGCGATCACCAAAAGTTTTACAGACGTTATGTCTCTATATACACAGAAGGAAAGAGTAACAGACTCACTGGGTCCGCCGAAGGGAATCGATCCTGGGTTTAAACCTGCAGAAATAGAAGGCGGGGACTGCACGTGGAGTACAACAAATTTTCCCCCTTCCTTATCACCAACCGGAGGACACAGTCTGATGTTGTCCAGAGCCCATTCCAATGCAAGCATGCTCTGATCGCTCCCGTCCACAGCCACAACCACGCATTTCAATGACCCCATCTCCTCTTTGCCGGAAGAATCTCCACTTGAATTGCAGAAAACCTGTTGCGTGACAATATTCCGAACGAGATGAGATAACAGCTATTTCTTTCTTAGAAATATTGATCACAGTTGGCAATCCGCATCTTTTTATGCTATCAAAAGTAAGGTAATCAGGGGCTCCACTATGTAATCCCTGGTGTTTATCCGCGGATATTGGGGCCTTGCCGGCCCTCCACTAATTGGTTTCTTTATATTTTGAATGAGTTCTCTGTTTACGAACTGCAAAAGTCACCATTTTAACTCCCTCCGAGCAGCCAACACAACACTTCGGAGAATCTTTAGTCCTTGATCCAACACCTGTAATTTAAAAAATTGCACGTTATTCCATGAAGGGGTGAGTCAAACGAATGAAATCTTTGTAAATCATATTTTATTGATATATCATTTTTTTTGCAGTTGTCTATAATGAGACTTTTTGGAAGTTTTTCCGGTGGGTTTTTCTGGTCAAAATCCAGCAACAATTTATTCGAATCGCAAGTTTGATGGTTAATTGCTGCACAATGAAAGCGTCCCAGGGGTTTTTCAGGGTGCTGAATCCAAATATGCAGTTAAAAAACCATTTTAACTCAACAAATCAAGATTTAACCTCAAATTCTTCGCCGGATTCCGTCATCAGAATCTCCAAAAAATCGCATTATAGACAACTCCTTTTTTTTATGTTATCAATTCAGCCTGTAAAATGCTATTGAGAGGCCACGCCATTCTGCACAATCATGGCAATTGCTTTATTTGGTTGATATTTCATTTTTTAAATCATTAATTGAGTCTCATAAAATGTTGCCCAATTATGGCAATTGTTTTTGAATGATACATGTACAGTCAGATATGGAAGTATGGAAAGAAGTCGATATTCACACTTTTCGAAAGTATCATTTGAATTTGTTTAGGAGTTAGGTGGAGGAATTCCCAGGGGCATCAAAAGTGGTTGAAATCTTGGCAAAAAAAATTCAAAAAATTTTGTAGAGACAGTGTTTAAATCATGTTTTTGATGGTGGAAATGGAATCAGCACTATCAAAAACTTTTAGGGCACTTAAAATATGAATTTTAACAATTTTTACTTGGATTTACAAAAATCCCCATATTTTTTTCAAAATATCACTGGAATTTCCATAACTTTCAAGGCAAAAAAGCATAATCGTTAGACTACATCGTTTGTTTATATAACTTTTAATTAATCTTTTATTTGTTAGAGTGATTATTGGAATTTGATCATATAATTTATGGTTAAATTGAATGGAGGAAAATGGGATTGCATGAGATAGTAGGAGGTTGTTTTACATGTGCATGTAGTTTAAGATGGGCTTTTTCCTTAGTGTTGGTCGTACAAGGTTATTTTTGACACATATAAGGGTAAATTTTGTTTTTGCTTGCTTTAGCATTCAAATGGTTGGAAGACTATAGCAGTTGATTTAACAACTGGGTGTTAGAGATTCATTTTGGGCATGTGCTTTGGGAGGTGAGGAACGGGTGTATGATAAATCTGACATGTGGGGGAAGAATGGATGATGAGGAGCTTGTTGACTATGAGCTGGAGTAAGAAGGGGAGGGTCCTACTTGGGTAACTAACAACAAATTCTTATCCAACTCAATGGGGACTAGCTTAGTGGACATGTTGGGCTCATTTGCGAATCCGCACAGCCGACCTACAGCTCTCGAAGCAAAAAGGTCGGGATCAAGAAGGAGGCTTGGATGTGAAAGTCCTCCTTGCGGCTAACCCTAACCTGGGGTTCCTACAAGCTAGGGATCATGAAATCGAGGTTCAGTCCCAAACCTTATCAGACTTTTTGGGGGGTTTCTTTGTGGCTCCACCTTCTTTGTTTACAGACCTTCTCTGGTACAAATATGAATCCTCTTTAATCGATCAAGGTTGCATTTTTTATCTGAAGGTCTCTGGGGACTTGCACACCTCTCGGTCCTTTCTACATTCTGAAGGGTTTTTAACTTAAAGGCTCTCTCATAATGTAGAGCCCTCTCCAAATTTTGTTGGATCGCTCCCCCTTAGAAAAGGCATACAAACGACCACCAGTAGCTTCATCAACAAAATTTTGGTTGCAAAAGGAGGTGAAGGTCGAAATTCAAAAGGAAGCGTAGACAAAGTAGGTGGGACAACAGGTAACAATGAAAAACGTAGTGACTCTTCTTCTTCAAGAGGAAAGTCATCAGGGCAAAAGCAGAGAAAGAGTCGTCGTCTAAAGAAAAAACTAAATCGATTAAAACTAAAATTGGAATTGGGGGAAGACGTCATGATGAGAAATATTGTAGCAATGGGGGACAAAACACTAGCGAGCATAGCCAAAGCAAGGAAATTCAATAATGGCACCATTCAACCATGGATAAAAAAAGACTTGAACCCCAACTTAAAATCCCCCCCCCCCTAAGGTTATATTGTTGCCCAAAGGGTGGATTCAGTTAAACTTTCAGGAACATGCAAAAGCTTTGTGGACCTCCCAAAAGGCTTAGCATATTCAATCTACAACTGTTCTTTTCAATTTTCGAACTCCTCTTGATCAGGGGACCAATTTTTAGCTCAAAAATGAAAGTGCCCAAAAAGTCTTGAAACCAATGCCAAATCAAAGTGCTCGTTGTTCTGAATCTAATGACGTTTGTTTCACCTCAATCCAACACCATATACTCTAGATATCATGTTCTGATCGTTTTCCCAAAAAGGTAAAATTTGGGTAGGTCTGTTGACTAGGCAACTAACTAGGTTGACCGTACCGCTGAGTCAGCAAGGTGACCATACTGATATGAGCCAACCAGAAGTGGACAAGTGGCATCATCTAGTTTGTTGGTAGTTCGGCACATTTGGTTGGTCGTGGCATATTTTATTTGGATCAATGATTGGGTGCCACGTGGCCTAGTCATGGGCTGTCACGTGGCACCCCAGGGTCAACTAAAATTTTGGCATGGGTCGGCTAGAGGCCGAACTAGGATTCAAACCCGTGAATTCTATTCCAACAATAAAGAGCTCTACCAATACACTACATGATGATTCTTATTAACATATGGGTAAAACTCATATATAAAGATTAATGTCGCGCCCATTTGGGGGAAGGGGCCAGGGCTAAGCCCCCGGCCCCCGGTTACCACACCCCATGAGTCCACGAGAGCAGTGACCAATGGGCTTGGAGCTTAGCCCCATCCCAGGGTCATCACCCCTCGCATATAACCAAACACAGAAGGAAAAGAGCGCTCGGAGGTAAGCGTTAGTGGATAGGGGTCAGCCCCAAGGTCATATGCCACCGCACACGACCATGCACCAGAATTTTAGGGCCTGGCAGGAAGGGTGGACAGTTAGCCCAACCCTTGGACTCGTGACTCCATAAGACCATGACCCCATGTTTAGGGGCTTAACCGACGGGGGCAGGTGTTAAGGCCTAGGCCTCGACCCCATGTAGCCTATATGACCACGATTTTTGGAGTTAAAGGGTCATTGGCAAAATAATGATCCTACAAAATGCACCAACGGAGGGCAGAATTGTTGCTTCGTTAGTGAAAAATCGGGCGAATTTGTAGGACAGTTAGACTGTTGGTCGAATTTGTAAGACAACTAATAGTCGAATTCATATCAAATTTTGGAGACCCATACCTTTTGGAGTCTTTGACCAAATTGAGCTCATAAAGAGTGCACTTAGGGGTTTTTGGATGTTCTGGATCCATTGATGACCTCTAATTTCTAATTTGAGCACATATAAGTATCATTTTTGCAGGTTTGAGACCAAAGGTGTATGGATCAATCAGGGTTTGGTAGTAGTTCTTGAAGGTGTTTGGGCATGGAGAAGGCCTTGTAGAGGAATTCTCACCTTTAAAAGTCTACTACAACAGTTGTAACATGTAGGGTTCATATGAGGTTCATTTTTCTCATTATGTTATGTTGAGGGAAGTTTTGTTATGTGCTTCAATGTGGAATTGAAGTGCTCACATGCTCAGTTTAGATCATTTCAGTAATAGCCACATTACCTTGTAGGGGTAATAGCCACATGTTTATCATCAGCTAACTGTTTATGTACCCCAATTTTTCTATAGAATATATGAGTAGTCTAGCTATGCTGGCAGGCCTGGAGATGTAGCCCTGGAGGGGTGAACTCCGTCAACAAATCTTTTGTTATCTCTTCATTATGCCTGCATGAGTTATGTGTTGTTATGTTGCTTATGTTAAGTTACATGCGAAGTCTAATTCATGACTTGAAGAGTCAATGGAAAAACTTGTTTGTTCAAGACCCATTTTACCTTGCAAAGCGTCAACACAATCTTATTTTTGTTTTTATTTGATTTTGGAAAAGAGGAAGAAATCACCTACTCCAATTTCAGATCATGTTGGTATCAGAGGGCTAGTTGACCAAATAATGGGTAGCAAAAAGAGTCTCAAAGAGCTAGAGGAGCAAAATTTGGCTTTTCGTATGGAGAACATAGAATTGAGAAGGATGCTAGAGATGGCTGAAGAGGAGAAGAGGCACATGTGACTTCAGTTGCAACATGTGTTTGAATAGCAAGCTGCAAAAAGTTCTACTCCTGTACCAGCAAGAGAAACCTCCAGAATGAAGTTAGTATGTGGTCATGGTTCAAATAGTTGTTTTGTACCATATGTGGAAGATGATGCATGTGCATTTTGCAAACATCTTCAAGAAGCACATCATATTCCAGTGGATAAGAGTGGGTGGCTAGATTCATCTACAAGTTGGTCATCATCGTCATCATCAAAAGCTGAAAAGATGAATGGCAAGTTTAAGGAGGTAAATAGCATCTCAAGTACCATCCCTTCTATTTATGTGCATAGCACTCCTTTTGCAGCGTTTAAGCAACATACCAAAGGCATAGCTATGAAATTGCTTTCCAAGATGGGTTATAAAGGTGGAGGCCTCGGTATAAATGGCCAAGGTATTACCAATCCAATGATGTTTGAGGAGAGATCGAAGTATCAGGGATTGGGATATGGTCAAAGGGAGTTTGGAGAATGCTCCAAATGACTTGAGGCACATCAACCATCTGAGGATGAGATGTCACCACCTTATGACAATGTTTATTCATCTCCCAGTCCAAATGAATGCTTGAAGTGACCTTGCATGGCATTGTCCACTCCACTCTATCAAAGTTGCAGCCCTAGAGATAGGTATAACTCTCATGATTGTTTTCCAATGCATGGAAATTTTGAATATTTGTGGAATAAGTACCCTTGTACTTTTTGTGATGCACTTGACCATTGTGTGGTTGTATGTGAGAAACGTATAATAATGGTTAAAAGAATGAATCAAATTCTAGGCATCAAGCATAATAACTCTCCTTCGCATGAAGGAACTTCTATGTCGAAAAACAAGGGGAATTTCTTTTGTACTCATTGCAAGATGCATGGGCATGGCATTGAACGATGTTGGAAGTTACATCCAGAGCTTCATTCAAAAAAGGGAAAAGAGATTGTGCAACATAATGTAAGAGGTGGCAAAGGGTACTTATAGCAATCCTAAGAAACCTTCAAGGTAAAGATGATGCAAGAAGATAACCCACAAGCCTAGGAAAGGCAAAGTTTGGGTAGACTTATTATAAAGTTGCTTTGTAAATTTTGTAATTACTTCTTGTTGTTTACTTGTTTAGGTATTTTTGTAAAGTGAACAATCATTGTCACTATGTTCAACAAGTAGATTTTTTTCATTGATGTATGTATTTGCTTATTTATAGTCCACTTGTTAAAGGACTTTTGTGAATGTACAAGATTTTCATTCAAAGTTGTCTGCAAGTTTGTCGTGTATTCACTAATACAAGTATTCGATATGAAACATGTGCGGAGAGAATCTTTGTTTTCAATATTATACAAGATGACTATGTTTTATAGGCAAGGCCAATTATATCAAGGAAAATTGTGCAACAATGTACTTTTGACGTACAAGCTCAGCTTGAAGACGTTAAAGCAAGTTTATGTTGTTTTTCAATTCTAGGATGGAATCAAGTTTGTCTTCAACATTTTAACTTCAAGATGAAGTGTTTTTGAGTTGTGTAAAGATGAGATTAAAGAGAATGTTTAGATTCTACTCATCAATGTTTTATTCGTACATCAACAATAAGAATATTGGCTCAATTTTTAATAGAACGGTAGGTCTTCACGAAGAAGAAAGGTGAAGTGCCTTGATTGGGGCTTGAAGGGCATCAATTGAAAAGTATGCATTTTGGATTGATTTTTTGAGTGTTTTTGAGTTCCAGCCTCTTTATCTTGACTAGGGAAGTAAACTTTTGGAGTCCAAAAGTTCCTAGTGGGGAGGTGTGATTAGGTGATCAATTTTTAGCTAAAAATTAAAGTGCCCAGAAAGTCTTGAAACCAGTGTCAAATCAAATTGCTCGTCCTTCTAAATCCAACGACGTTTGTTTCACCTCAATTCGACACCATATGCTCCAGATATCATGTTCTGATCGTTTTCCGAAACATGTAAAAGTTGGGTGGGTCTTTTGACTAGGTTGACCATACTGCTAAGTCCACAAGGTGACTATATAGGTATGATCCAACTAAAAGTAGACAAGTGGCATCATTTGGTTCGTTGGTAGCAAGGCGCATTTGATTGGTTGTGGCATATTTTATTTGGACCAATGATTGGGTGCCACGTGGTCTAGTCATAGGTTGCCATGTGGCACCCCATGGTCAACTAAAATTTTGGCATGGGTCGGCTGGAGGCTCAACCAGAATTCAAACACATGACCTCTATTCCAACAATGAAGCGCTCTACCAATACACTACACATTGATTATTATTAACATATGGTAAAACCCATATATAAATATTAATGTCGCACTCATTTGGGGGAAGGGGTCTGGGCTAAGCCCCTAGCCCCTAGTCACCACAGCCCATGAGACCATGGGAGAAGTGACCAAGGGGCTTGGGGGTTAGCCCTAACCCATGGTCATCACCCCTCACATGTAACCAAACGCAAAAGGAAAAGAGTGCTTAGAGGTAAGCACTAGTGGATGGGATCCAACCCTAAGGTCATATGCCACTACACATGATCACGCGTTGGAATTTTGGGGCCCTGCGGGAAGGGCAAGCACTTATCCAAGCCCTTGGACCCGTGGTTCCATAAGACCATGACCCTGTGTTTAGGGGCTTAACTAGTGAGGGCGGGCGTTATGGCCCAGCCCTCGGCCCCATGTGGCCTATATGACCACGATTTTAGGAGTTAAGGGGTCATTGGGAAAATTAATGATCCTACAAAATGCACCAGTGGAGGGCGGAATTGTTGCTCCATTAGTGAAAAACATGGTGAGTTTGTACGATAGTTAGATTGTTGGTCGAATATGTAGGACAATTAATAGTCAAATTCATATGGAGCTTTGGAGAGCCATATCTTTTGGAGTTTTTGGCCAAATTGAGCTCAGAAAGAGTGCACTTAGGGGTTTTTGGATGTTCTAACTCCATTGGTGACCTATAATTTTTTATTTGAGCACATCTAAGTAGCCTTTTTTCAGGTTTGGGACCAAATGTGTATGGATCAATCAGGGTTTAGAAGCAAGTCTAGAAGGTGTGTGGGCATGGAGAAGGCCTTGTAGGGGAGTTCTCACCTTCAGAAATCTACTACTGTAGCTATAACATGCAGGGTTTAGCTCAGGTTCACTGTTCCCATTATGTTATGGCGAGGGAATTTTTTTATGTGCTTCAAAGTGGAATGAAAGTGCTCACATGCTCATTTTAGCTCATTTCAGTTGGAGTATAACATCTTTATAGGAGATTCTTTGAGTTGTTGATGTTTGTGAGAGTTCTTTGTAGGAGAACATTACCTTATAGGGGTAATTATAAGGGCACAACAATAATAATAGTGGGCTTCTATGGGGCACACTAATAACAATATGGGGACAATAGGGGCACAATAATAACAATAAGGGCTACAATGACAATAGTAATAGGGGAATCACCAGTATTATAGGGACCTAACATGACCCTCTCCTTCAAAAAAGTATTGTCCTTAATGCTTGAGTAGTTCTAGATGCTTTTGTGTAAAATTCTCATTCTCCCATGTGGAATCTTCAATGGGTAAGTTCTTCCACTTGATGATATACTCCAAAATTGATTGATTTCATAGTTGTCGAGTTCTTGTTTCTGTGATTGCTTCAGGTTCCAATATGATTTTTCTTTCCTTGTCAAGTTCTAGAAATATTGTTTGAACTGGGAGCTTGTCACCTATAACCTTCTTTAAAAATGAAACATGTAAAACTGGGTGCACTCGGGAAGCTGCAGGAAGCTCCAATTTGTATGCCATAGTACCAATCTTTTGCAACACCTTGTATGAACCATAATACTTTGATGATAATTTATTATCCTTCTTAGCTTGCTTGAGGGACATTTGTTTATATGGTTGTAGCTGTAAGAATACCCAGTCACCTACATCAAAACTTCTTTTGCTACGATGTTGATCTGCCTGTTGTTTCATTCTATTATGTGCTAAAGTGAGGTTATCCTTTAAGAGTTGGAGAACTTGTTGTTGAAGCTTGATGTGATCTTCCACTACTTGAACCTTAGAATTTTTCTCTTAAGTATGATGTGATGGATGATATCCATAAAGTGCCATAAACGGGGTCATTTTTGCTGCAGTATGGAAGGAAGTGTTATACCACCATTCAGCCAGAGTCAACCATATGACCCATTGTGTCTATTTATCAAAGAGGAAGCAACGAAGATATCCTTCCAAACATTTGTTTACTATCTCAGTTTTCCCTTCAGATTGAGGATGATAAGATGAGCTATGAGCTAAGTGAGTACCGAGACAAGAAAATAATTTTGTCCAAAAGTTTCCAACGAAAATGGGATCTCTGTCACTTACAATAATCTTTGGGTTTCCATGTAGCTTTTGAATTGTTTCCATAAATTCCATAGAAACAGTATTGTCTTTAAATGGATGAGATAATGCACAAAAGTGTGCATACTTGGTAAGTCTATCAACTACCACCATGATGAAACTCTTTCCTTCGGACTTAGGTAAACCTGTGATAAAATCCATTAAAACCTCCTCTGAACTGCTTGGAATGGATAAAGGTTGTAATAGACCTGGGGTCTTAATTGTTTCAACTTTATTTTGTGTGCAAACGAAACATTCCGCCACAAACTTTTGAATATTAGATTTAAGGCCATCCCAAAAAAATTCCTTCTTAACCTTGTGGTAAGTTTTTAAAAATCCTAAGTGCCCTCCTGAGGGAAAAGTATGCAATTCCATAAGAATCTTTTGTTTGAGTTGGGAATTCTTACATAGATATAAGCAATCTTTGTACCATAACGAATCATTTTTCCAGCTAAATGTATCAGATGTACTGGGATCTTATTGTAACTATTGAATGAGTGCCCACAGTTCTTCATTGTTCTTCCGTTCATCCCTTGCTTCATTTATCCAATCTGGTTGGATAATAGAAATGGCGCAAAGCAATGCTTCCTCATCCTCATCCTCTCTTGGGAGTGCATCTACCACAACATTTTGCTTCCCTTTTTTGTAGATGATTTCAAAGTCATAACCCAACCTCTTTGTGACCCATTTTTGCTGCTCTTCTAAAGATAATCTTTGTTCTAAAAAGTATTTAAGACTATCATGATTTGTTTTTACCTTGAAGTGTCTTCCCATTAGGTAGGGCTGCCATTTCTTAAGTGCATGTAGTATTGACAACATTTCCTTCTCATAAATAGCTTTGTGTAGATACTTTCCTTTGATTGGACAACTTTCAAAAGCAATGGATCTTTCTTCTTGCATTAAAACAACACCAATTCCATTTTTTGAGGCATCACATTCCATAATAAAAAAATTTGTGAAGTCTGATGTAGCTAAGACCGGTGCTTGGCACATTGCCTCTTTAAGATGTTCAAAGGCCTTTGTTTCTTCTGGAGTCCATGAAAACGCATCTTTCTTCAAGAATGTTGTTAGAGGTTTTGATATTCTCCCATAATTCTTAACAATCTTTTGATAATACTGCGTCAACCTGAGAAATCCCCACAGATGCTTTATGGATGTGGGGATTTCCCATTCCTTAATGGCCTTAATTTTGCTAGGGTCTATCTTAGCACCTTCATGAGATACAATATGACCCAGATATTCCACCTCTTGTACTCCAAAGAAACGTTTGGAGCTTTTTGCATATAACTATTTCTCCTCCAATAGTTTGAGCACCCTGTCAACATGTTGAACATGATCCTTCCAAGACATGCTCTAGATTAGTATATCATCAAAAAATACTAACACCAATTTTCTAAGGAAGGTTTTGAAAATGGAATCCATCAAACCTTGAAATGTAGAAGGTGCATTGGTAAGGTCAAAAAGCATGACACAAAATTCATAATGACCCTCATGAGTTCTAAATGTTATTTTCGAAATGTCTTCAATCTTCATTCTGATTTGATGATATCCTAAATGAAGATCCAACTTGGTGAAGTAAATTGATCCATGCAATTCATCCAATAATTCATCAATGACGAGAATGGGAATTTTATCTTTAATAGTGAGCTTGTTGAGATCCCTATAATTCGGACCCATGCGCCATGATCCATCCTTCTTGTGCACCAATACTACTAGAGTAGAGAAAGAACCTTGACTAGGTTGAATTATACCAGTGTCTAGCATTTATGCAACCATACGTTCAATTTCACTCTTTTGGACATAGGGATATCTGTAAGGCCTAATGTTTGGAGGAACACTTCCTGAAATCAAATGAATAGTGTGGTCATGATCACGAATAGTTGGGAGGCCTTTGGGAGCATCAAATACCTTGGAATGATTATCCAAGGCTGTTTGGAGATCTGGAGAAATAGATGATTTCGATGTGGGAACCTCTAGCGAACATAATTGTGTAATTATGCCTTGTTGTTCTTTCTTTAGAAGTTTTGTCATTCCGTTGAGCTAATTATATTTCTCGGTTTCCCTGTGATACCCCTTAATTCAACTTCCTTTCCTTCCGAACAAAATTTCATGAATAGTTCTTGAAAATTAAAAGCTATTGTAGCCAAGGATTGTAGCCATTGGACTCCTAGTACAACATCAGCACCACCCATTGGAATGGAAATCATTGAGCTATTCAATACATATTCTCCCATGGATAGCTTGATATTACGACACTTTCCAAAGCAATCTATGGTTCCTCCACTTGCAACCATCACTTGACACTTTGGTGCTAGTTATAGGAAGCAATTCAATTCCTTGGCTATCTTACAATGAATAAAATTATGGGTACTGCCCCAATCAATCAACACTATTACCTTTTTCTTCTTGATATGTCCTTCTATCTTGATAGTTTGAGGAGTGGTAATTCCAACCAATGAATTACAAGATATGGTCAGATTCATTTCTTCTTTCTCTAGGGTTTTTTCCTGGTGTCTATCCTCTTCTTTTGACATTTCCTTTTCCTTTTCTTCCTCCTCTTCACAATCTACATAAAATATTTTCTTCTAAGCACACTTATGACCTTTAGGTTATTTTCTATCACAACTATAACAAAGCCCTTTTTCTCTTTTTTCTTCCAATTGTTGTGGTGTCAACTTTGTACATTGTGGAAGGCTAGGGGCAACAACACTTCCATCTTTATAGTTGTGAGTGGTAGGGTTCCTTATTGCCATAATTTTGCTTTCCATTTTTCTTGCCAACCTGAATGCCTTCTCTAATGAATCAGGTTCCCAAAGGTGAACCTCATGTTGGATGTTATCCTTTAAAGTCCCTATGAACACATCAATCCTAAGCTCCTCTGGAATATGTTTTACCCTTACATTCAATTTTTGGAAGTCTTCAATGCAATCCATCATTTAACCCTTTTGCTTGAGATTTATCAATTGGCTAAAAAAAGTGTTGCTTTTTGTATTCTCATAATGTGCTATCATTTCTTCCGTAAAAATTGCCCAATTGACAATCTGTTTACAAGAGCAAAGCCATCGATACCATACAAATTGATTTGGTTCCAAATATAAAGTTGCAATGCGTACCTTTTGTGTGTTTTTCACATTATGGAGATCGAAATATTGCTCCATCTGTAGTATCCATGTTACGGGATCCTTGCCATCAAACTTCCTCATATCGATCTTTGGAACATGGTGGGTCTTCAATCCCACGTTAGAGTCTATGAAATCATGACTAACATTTATTTTGTTCTCATCATGAGTTTCCTTTACTACCCTTTCACTATTAGTAAACATTTATTGTAGCAACTTTGTCAAATCTGTCTTCAAATCTTCCATTTTTCCTTCCATCTTAGCTTCCATGCCATTCAACTTAGCTTCCACACCTTTCTTTAAACCATCCATCTTAGCTTCCATTCCTTTCTTTAAACCATCCATCTTATCGTCCATTCCATCCATCTTAGCTTCCATGCCTTTCTTTAAACCATCCATCTTAGCTTCTGTTACTTTTTGTGAGAGTGAATTTTGTTGCACTTGGTCTCGTAATTTTGATATATCATGTTGCATTTCTTCCTCTTCTTCGTGAGTCATGATAGAGCTTTCAGGTTGATTGCTAGGTGTTTCCATTTTCTTTCTTCAGGGCATCAATTAATGATAATTATGCTTCACTATGCCCTTTGAGTTACTTCAAACTAATTTTTCAAACCAGCAAAATTTTAAAAACGTTACACACCTTTTTTCACTTTGTAGGAGCTCAATATTGAATATGATGTATCTATGAAATTTTGGGTCTCCAAGCTCTAAAATTGTGAACTGTGGTAGCCCTCTAAGTCCTCTTTCCAACGCCATTAGTCTAATTGAAATTGGATTCTCCAAGAAAGAGCTATGCCCAATCTCCCAAGATGACTTGATTATACACTTTTTCAGTAAAGCAAACTTGTACTCAGTGCCACATGTCACTGTTTCAACATTCGTACCTGAAAATGATGCACAAAAAAATAAAGTCTATCCTATTTCTGTAACTTCTTACAAAATTTCAATCTAATACTCAGAGAGAAAGTTATGATGATTGTTCCATGGTCACTTGTTTGGGATGTAGTTTGGGAGCCTGCAAAAACCCTAACTTCCTTAGATCATATCTCCGAAAATATAGCAAGTAAAGATCTTCAATTCGGACCCAAGGATCATCGAGATTTTGGCTTAAATGGGTTTTTTTTTTGGCTTCTGAAACATAACAGAAAAATGTTATAGCGAAAATCCCACGATAACCTGTTTGGAGCAGTGAAACCCTAGAATCCAAACCTCTGATACCAAATGTTATGAACCAACTCACAAAAAAATAGAAAAGATAGATCAATGACTTCAAAATCAGCCTCTTTGAGGGGGAAACCTCCTTTACATTACACAAATGAACAATTCCTGGATGATACAAATGACTAAACCTCCTTTCTATATATAGGAGTCTAAGGGGTCACAATATAATCAATGCCGACATAACAATAATAATATAAGGGCACAAAAATAACAATAGTGGGCTTCTATGGGGCACACTAATAACAATATGGGGCAATAGGGGCATAATAACAATAAGGGCTACAATGACAATAGTAATGGGGGAATCACTAGTATTATAGGGACCTAACAGTAATAACCACTTGTTTATCATCAGCTAATTGTTTATGTACTCCAATTTTTCTATTGAATATATGAGTGGTCTAGCTATGTTGGCAGGGTCGGAGATGTATCCCGGGAGGGGTGAAATCTATCAACAAATATTTTGTAATCTCTTCATTATGCCTGCATGAGTTATGTGTTGTTATGTTGCTTATGTTAAGTTACATGTGAAGACTAATTCATGACTTGAAGAGACATTGGAAAAAATTGTTTGTTCAAGACCCATTTTACCTTACAAAGCGTCAACACGATCCTATTTTTGTTTTTATTTGACTTTGGAAAGGAGGAAGAAATCACCTACTCCAATTTCAGATCACCTCTATTTGACGCAGACAGGGAACAGATGGATGTAGTTCTAATATTGGTTTAAATTCTAGGTCTTCCCCCACAATACTAGGACAACCTAATTTTCAAACACCAGGGAAACTCTCCAAGAACCTACCTAGAGCATGATTCTTCTAACATGCAATCAAGGGACAAGTCGATAGCCAAAATTCGATGGCCAGTATGGTCATCTTGTAAAATATTGTGAGCTTCCCATGCACAAGAAGATACCTACAACCAAGTTGAACAAATGCAAGTGTTAGGTCTCAAATAACCTAGACCTATAGGAAGCAGAGCAGGTGGAAAAAATTTAGGAGAAAGATATTCAAGCAGGAGTTTCTCATAACCCTAATGCACAAAAGGAGACCACAATAATGCATGAGAAGGAGATTCAAGTTGTAGTAGAAGAGGGCACGATTTTTTTGTCTAAAGAAGGTATTCGCATGCCTTGGTTTCTATCCTTTCCTCTTTTCTTGTTTCCTTAATTGTAAGCTTCTAGTCTGTTGAAAGGGTTACTGGGGGTTCGATATTTTCTGCAATATCATCTATTATCACAAACTCTATAGCTTCCCTCCCTCCTATTTTTGTTTCTAGATGCCCATTATCTAGAGTTGATTCTATTTACTCTTCCTCAATGGCATCAACCTCTATGAACCTTTTAGAAGAATCCTAGGCGGAGGACGTTTTGTATAATCTTTGTTCTCGTATTGTTTTCCCCCTCTCATAAAGTATTGTAGGGGGGTTAAGGAAGAGGTAGAGGGAGGAGATATCATTTAACAAAAGCTAAAGAAAAGGCATGAGAAGACCTTGCAGTAGGAATACAACAATCAATCCATGGGGCACTTAGAGCAATGACTACCCTCGGGGGTGTTACTCAATGAAAATCCTCTCTTTCAACTATAGGGGTTTAGCATGTCCCTCAAAAAAGTGTGCCTTTTGTAGACTAGTTGATTTGAATAAACTAGACTTGATTATGCTACAAGAAACTTTGGGAGATGGTGTCACTATTTCAAATATGTTGGAATCTGCTCTTAGTGGATAGAGTTTTATAGTTCTTAATGCTAGAGGGCACTCAGGAGGACTTTCTATTGGGTGGCACTCCAGATCCATCAAATTTGCAAACTCACGGAGTGTTGAATCTCACCTTGGAATAGATCTATATTTTGAAGACATTAGAATTTCATTGACCCTTGTTAATTTGTATGGTTCGTACTTAAACTCGGTGGCATTTTGGGACAACTTTATCAAAGTCCTTTGTGATATCAAATAGACTAATAGTAGGCGGGGATCTAAATTTCTCTCTAGGGGCTTCATAGGTTTGGGGCTTGGGAGCCAAACTGGACACTTTAGTTGAGTAATTTCACCATAAGCTTTTACTCACTAAGCTAGTGGCATTGAACCAGTTAAGCTCAAAGTGACTTGGAGGAGGAATGGTTGAGTTGGAGCAGAGCGAATAGCCAAAATAGTGGACCGCTTTTTTATTTCTGAAGATATGTTTGAGAGTTTCCATCTAGTTAGACAATGCGTTGGGAATGAAGGGAATTTTGATCACTCTCCAATCTTCCTAGAAGCAAAAGGGTCATAAGACAAGCCTGCTAGTCCTTTCAAAATGAATTATTTATAGTTAAAATATGAGGCTTTCATATCTTTTATAAAACAACATTGGAAAGGTTATGATCCATAGGAGGGAAGCCCTGTTGTAAGCCAATTTGAGGCTAACCTCAAAAATATAAAACTCATAGCAAAGGAATGGGACTTTAAGAAAATACAATTAGAGGAATAAGAGCTTAAAGAAGTGGAGAAGGAGCTTCATGCTTTTTCAATCTTAGAGGTGAAGGTTTTATTGATGTTGGGTCAAGGAAGGAAGTGATTTGATTGGAGGAAAAAAGGAAATCCCTATTGGAAGCAAAGGAAGCAGAACAAAGACTTAACAACAGGGTGATTTGGTTGGAGAATGAAAATACAAAATTCTTTCAAGCTTTCACCAATGGTTGTGAATTGTGCAACACCATATGGAGCCTAGAGGATATGGATGGGAGAGAGCTATAAAGCTTCAAAGATCTGGCATCTCTAGGTAAGATTCACTTCCAAGACCTTTTTACAGGGGTAGAGGGGGCTTCCATTACAAAAATCATTTGAGCAGCAAAGGCTTTCCCAAGCTTTGTTGAGGAGGACAATAGGTCACTTATGAAGGAGGTATTTGAGGAGGAGCTAAAAACAATCCTACAATATTTCCTAAAGGATAAGAGTTTGGGTCCAAATGGTTGGTCAATTGAATTTTTTTGGGGCCTATGTGATATCCTTGGGTAGGATTTGCCAAGGGTGGTTGAAGAATCTAGAAGTGAGCAACATCCTTCCATCTACAATTCTACCTTCATTGCCCTTATTTGAAATTTGGATGACTTCTAACCCATATTATTGTGAAATTGAATCTATAAATTTATTTCCAAATTGATTGCTACGATGTTGAAGCCCATTTTGTCTAAATCCATCTCAAAAGAGTAGTTCAAATTACTTAAACTACCATCGATTCATGAACTTATTGGTGTGGCTCAAGAAGGCATCCACAATATCAAAATACTTAAGCTAAAAGGGGTTGTTCAAGATAGACCTTCCAAAGACTATGATCAGGCTAGTTGGATATATATTAGGCTCTTATTAACCCATATAGGTTTCATCCCGACCTCTATTGTTTAGATAATGAGTTATCTCCAAACAATGTCTTTTGTTGTTTTAATCATTTGTTCTATGCCGCCTTTCTTTCATGGTCAAAGGGGCCTTCAGAAAGGGTATCCTCTTTCCCCTCTCCTTTTATTATTGGTAGCTGATCCGTAAACTGTTGTGGATATTCCACTAGACAATTTGTCATAACAGATCTAATAATAATATATTAAAACACTTAAATTTTACACTATTACAATTTTATTAAACTTTAAGATCTTTATATTTAACTGTAATTAGTTCATGCATGCGAATGGAAATTATGCAAAAAAGTAGCAGAAAAGTAGAGAACTAAAAAATAAGAACATGCACACAAACAAGACACAAGATATGCTCTCTGGGAAACCTTTTCGAGAGAAAACCCAACTGGAACGTGAGGCTGCTTCGCTCTCTTTCTCTATCTAGAAATATGGTTGTAGGTACAAAGAAGTAATTCATGTGGCTTGTGGGTTGCTACAATGCACAAATCCTCTCTGTGTGCTCTATCTCCTATCTCTCTTGGCTATCTTTACTTAACTATGGAACAAGGCTCTCGAAAGAATGGAATGCCTCTTCCTCCTAGTAGCTTGGTTATAACATAGCCTAATAGATGCTTCTAGATTCTTTTACATCACAAACACGTGGCTAGCCCTTTTCCATGAAGAATTGGGGTTGACGCGGCATCCTATTGAACTATAGGTGTGAAAACAAGAAGGTCAACTTCTAAGTGGCATAACTTTTGCATACAAACTCCGATTGAGTCGCTTCTTGCACCATTGGAAAGTTCTCTTTGTGTGTAGAATAGCATGAAAAGGTCTTGTACTAAATCAAAAATTTAACCCCTCAAAAATGTCATTTGATGCCTCAAAATACTGCCACAAGGTTTCAAACCCTGTTCGCCAAATTGGGTCCTGTCAGTAAAAATAGTCTCGTGAGATGATTCCTCCACTTTTTCCACTCAAAATGCATCAAAATGGATGAAAAACAATATAATGATCCAATTTGGATCACAATTCCCCATTTTGGGAGGCTTTTGGTCCCCAAAAGCTTTTAATGAATGAGGTTAGGAAAATTTTCCTCCACCTCTCTGGTGTACCATTTAGCTTTGCTTGGAAGTTGTCCCTTCAACCCAATATGCCAAAGGTCATGATGCCCCTGTCTTGTAGTTTTGGACCTCTTCTTCCAAAAATGTATCTTCTATCAACTCTGCTTGAGCGTCTGGTGCCAAATCCTCCGTAGAAGGTAAGACTTGCTCCTCTTCCTGATCTAGTATGGAAGGCTCATAGAGTTTCAAATTATCTACATTCACAACTGAGTAAATGTGCATATATGGTGGTAAACTGAGTCGATAGGCATTATCACCCACCTTTTCCAATATCTCAAAGGGACCATATCTTAGAGCCTCGATTTTCTTCCCAGGCCCTTGTAGCCTCTCCTTGTTCAATTGTAGCCATAATATGTCTCCCACCTTGAATGATTTATTTGTTTTGTGTTGATCATGCCTGGCCTTATACTTCTCCTGTGACTTATGTAGTGTTTCCTGTTCATATAGATGGATCTGCTTGATCTTCTCTATAATTTTTTCATCCCCCAAAGCATCTCCTGCGAGATCTTCCCTCACTCCTCCTTGTTGTCCATATGCAATATCTAAAGGTGAAGGTGGAAAATATCCAAAAAAAAGTCTCAAATGGGGACTTTCCTGTAGAAGTGTGGACAGCTATATTATAAGACTTTGTAAATATACTAGATTTTCATCCCAGGTCCTTGGATGCTTCTAGTTGTATCCCCTCAAAATATGCACCAAAGTCTTGTTGACTACTTATGCTTGCCCATCTGTCTATGGATGGAATGTTATAGATCTCTTCAACTTTGTGTCCACCTTCTCCCACAATGTAGTCCAGAATGCACTAAGAAATATTGTGTCCCTGTCTGAAATGATGCTCCTTGGTATCCCAAAGTGCACCCAAAACTATCCAGAGAACAAGTTTGTTGCTTCTTGTCCATTGATGGTCTTTCTACAGGGCATCAGAACACACATCTTGTTGAACCTATCAACTACCACGAATAGATAGTCATGTCCCTTCTTGGTTGTCGGTAAACCTCCCATAAAGTCCAAGGAATTGCTTTCCCAAGGACGAGTAGGTACATGTAAGGGATGATATAGACCTTTTTTCCTGTTGCTAGGCTTGTAGGAGTAGGTACAACAAAGCATGCATCCTCTTATGAACCTAGCTACATGCTCTTGCATCTTGGACCAATACACATACCTCTGCAAGTAGCCATAGTCTTCCCTACACCAAAGTGCCATGCAACCTTGGAGTTGTGAGCCTCTCTAATCAACTGCAAACGCTCACCTTTAGGAACAAATAGCTTATCCATCTTGTAGAGTAACCCATCTTGGTGATGGTAGTCAACGGTGATGTTGCCATTGTGCACATGACTTTGACTCTGCAACTGTTAATACACCTCCTTGAAGTCCTCATATTCTGAATATGCCTCTCTATACGCATGATGGGTGAATGGATCCATGTGCATAAGAGTCCCCAAAGTTGTAGTGTTTGATGTGGGTGGCTTTGAAATCATATCGACCAACTTTTTTTTGCTTCCCTTCTTATACTTGATCACTAAATGAAACTATTGTAAAAACCCCATCCACTTTAAATGCATGATCTGTTGTAGCCTACTTTGGGCCTGCAAGTACTGTAACGGCTGGTGATATGTGTGGATTACTGTCTCCTTTCCCATCAGATAGTGCCACCAATTCTCCACAGCTTACACCATGGCATAGAGCTCCTTGTCATAGGTAGGTAGTTGAGAACTGCCCCATGAAATACTTTAGAATGGTAGCATACAAGCCTTCCTCCCTACATCAAGACAACTCTCATATATAGCATACCCACTCGCATATATCTCCACTTCGAAAGGGCGTTGCAAGTTTGGTAATGCCAAAATAGGTGCTTGACTGATCTTCTTCTTTAACTCCTCGAAAGCCCTTTGTTGACCTTTTCCCCACTGAAAACTCTTGCCACTTGATGTTATGGCATGGAGCAGTGCTACTACTGTTGAAAACGAGGCTATGAATTTTCTCAGGTACTATGTTTCCCCAATGAAACTCCTGACCTCGAAAACATTAGTAGGCATTGACCATTTCATGATGGCCTCCACTTTGGAAGGGTCTATCTTCAACTCTCCTCCACCAATCACATAACCCAGATACACCAAAGGCTGTTGTGCAAACTCACACTTCTTGAGATTTGTTAGCAGCTGGTGCTTCTTCAATGTTTCCAGCACCTACGTCAAATGTGACATATGCTCCTCCTAGGTAGCACTATATACTAGTACATCATCCAATATACAATAACAAATGAATCTATAAAAGGGCGCAGTACATCATTCATTAATCTCATAAATGTAGTTGGTGCATTACATAGGTCAAATGGCATAACTAACCACTCATACAAACCTTGCCTAGTTTTGAAGGCGGTCTTCCATGTATCTTCTTATTTGACTCGAACCTGGTGATATCCAAACTTCACATCCAAGTTGTTGAAATACTTTGTTTTTTGCAACTGATCCAACATATCATCTATCCTGGGTAGGGGGTATCTGTTATTGAGCATGATTTTATTCAACACCGTGTAATCTATACAGATCCCCCAAGTCCCATCCTTCTTTGGCACAATGATGAGGGGTGACCCACATGGTGATGCACTCAGTCGAGTGACACCCTGTTGTAGCAATTGTTTGAACTGTTTCTTCATCTCACTTGCTTCTATAACAAACTGCCTATATAGCCTAATATTTGGCGACGGGGAGTCTGGCAATAGTTGGATCTCATGCTCCATTTCTCTCTTAGGTGTTAACCCTGTAGGCTCTTGGAACACATCCTTATATGCTTGTAATAACTCCTCCAATTATTGTTTTTGTTTCTTAGTACACCCCTTTAGGGATGCCCATCCTCTTATTGACTCCTCTACAGACTAACTTTCTCTTAAAAACAATAACACATACTTCTTATTGGAAATGATCAATTTCTTGGCTTGGTTGGCACTTACCAGTGAAATTTTCGACTTTCTTTTGTGTACATTGATGATAAATGATTTTCCATCCTTAATGAGCTGGTACTAGTTAGTTCTCCTCATGAATATTGCATCACGCATGTACATGTATGGACTCCCAAACATGACTTCACATACATCAATGGGAACCACATCTAAATCTACTTCATCAATAAAATCAACACTGGTAGCAAATCAATTTTGCATTGTTTTATTACCTTCAGCTCTACATCCTTATTTAATCATCCTAGTGGATATGGGTTTGTATGATCACGAACTTCCAGCCCCAACTTCTTGACCATCTATGCTGCAATGAGATTCGCCTGTGATCCTGAGTCAAACCGAGCATCAATCTTTGTCTTCTTGACCTGTATCTTTATATGGAAGAGTTTGTTCATTTATTTCTCTTCATGTTGCTAAAGGCTACTCAGATTCACCTCATTCTACATTGATGTACATATGATCTTCTCATCCACGTTCGAGCTGCTTTCAACTTGGTTGCTCGAATCATTGGCCATGAGATGCTTCTTCTTATTATCTTTCTTCTTGTTCTTCGAGTTTAGCTCTAGATGTAACTTCCAACACTTCTTCTTTGTATGGCCATAAATGTTGCAGTGGTTGTATTGGTTGCTAGGATCTTTCCAATGGTGTGTTATGGTTGCCTTTTTCCCCCTTTCTGCTTCTTCTTCCCCTCCTTAGAAGCTTCTTGTTGCTCCTTCTGATTCGATCCACTTGATTGCGCTCTTTTCAGGCCTATGTTCTTTAGGTTTTGTGCCTGTACACAAGCCTCGTCCACTAATTTGGGCTTGAACAACATCACTTGCTCACACAAATGGCGATGTAGACCCCCAAAATACTTGAGGAGTACATCTATGTTCTTTGGAGAGATACCCAACATTATAGCCATATTTCTGAATTATGTGGTGTACTCCTATATGCTTTGGCCCAACTTTTGCGTGAGTTAATGCCATCGGATCCACTGGTCCTCCATGTACCCAATGGGATAAAACTATGAATTAATGAGGGTTTTGAAATCCTCCCACTTAGATATTGGAGGTTCTCCCTCCAACCTTAGGGTTTCCGTGTGGCTCTCCCAGCAAGTCAATGCATGGCCCTCTAATTTCAGCTGCGCGAATGAGATATTTTTCCCTTCATCGATTTGATGGACCTCAAATAGACTTTTAGTTTTTGCAACGAGTGGTTTAGCTTCAGAGCATCGATCTCACCGTGGTACAAATTCATATTGATTTTTGCTTCTATTTTGAACAGGGATTAATTCATGGCACTCGAACTGGGTTGATCTTTTCTGGGTTCTTTCTTCGGTTAGTTCTCTGTGTCTTCCTGATCTCCCAATCCCCCTTCTGATTTGTCCTCTGCATTATAACCCCCATCTTCTCCAAATATCCCCAGCTTATTGCTTAGGGCTACCATGAGGACGTTTACATTGCGGTTTATATCCATGACTTGTTATTCAAGGTGTGAAAACCTCACCTCTGCAGGATCACGAGGTTCGTTTATAGATGCATCGACCATGATTAGGGTTTTACGATTTTTGACCCCTTCAACCTATATCACCTCCAAATATCCATAAACACCCAAATAAACCTGCTATGATACCAAATGATCCGTAAACTGTTGTGGATATTCCATTGGGCAGTTTGTCACAACAAATATGATAATAATATATTAAAATACTGAAAATTAACACTATTACAGTTTTAATAAACTTTAAGATGCATAGATTTAACTGTACTTAGTGCATGCATGTGAATGGAAATTATGCATAAACTTAGAGAAATACAAAATAAGCACACAAACACAAGACACAAGATATGCTCTCTTGGAAACCCTTTCGAGAGAAAACCCAACTGGAAGGTGAGGTCGCTTCGCTCTCTTTCTCTGCCTGGAAATATGGATCTAGGTACAATAAGTAATGCTTGTGGACCGTGGGTTGTTACAATGCATAGATCCTCTCTGTGTGCTTTATATCCTATCTCTCATGGCTATCTTTGCTCAACTATGGAACAAAATTCTCCCGAAAGAAAGGAATCCCTCTTCCTCCTAGTGGGTTGGTTATAGCACAACCTGATAACCTACTAGTGGTTAAGTTTGACTACATCAACTCTTAACTAGATTTACAAAATAGACTCTTCTAGAGCCTTTTACATCACAAACATGTGGCTAGATCATTTTCCATAAATAATGGGGGTTGACGCGCCATCCTTCTGAAATATAGGTGTGCAAATAGGAAGGTCAACTTCTAAGTGGCATGAATTTTGCATACAAACTCCGATTGACGTGCTTCTTGCACCATTGGAAAGGTCTGTGTGTGTAGAATTGCATGAAAATGTGTGCTCCTAAGCAAAAAAAAATTTACCCCTAAAAAAAATTGCTTGATACCTCAAAACTCTCCCAGAAGGTTTGGAACCCTGTTTCACCAAACTAGGCCCCACCAATAAAAATGGTCCGCGAGCTGATTCTTCTACTTTTTCCACTCCAAATGCATTGATATGGATGAAAAAAATATAATGATCCAATTTTGATCACACCTCCCCATTTTGGGAGGCTTTGGTCCCCAAAATAGTTTACTCAATGAGGTGAGGAAATTTTTCCTCCACCTCTCTGGTGTACCATTTAGCTTTGCCTGGAGGTTGTCCCTTCAACCTGTTAGGTTCCTATACCAATAGGTTTCATCTTTCATGATTGACAGTGGAAGGGCTAAATATGTTCATCATTGCAGGCTGTAAAGGTTCCATATTTTGTGTACATACTACAAAAAATTAAAAAATTAAAAGAGGGTATGCCTTAAAAGAATAATCAAAGGGCAAGAAAATCAAGTGGTCAAGAGAAAAGTGAAAATGAACCCCAAACTAAAGACCAGGAAAGTGGCCAGTCAAAATGCCACTACGAAGCTCATTTGGCAGTGTCATGTTATCCAAATCCTGCTGCTAATCACACTTGATGGATGGCCCAACAATCTAAACTGGACCATGCCATGGTTAAATTGCTTGCTGCAGAATAGAGAATGTTCCCTGACCAAACAGCT
>APFE030986047.1:177571-209144 GCA_000404065.3 Pinus taeda
GAAATAAAGGTGCCCAAGTGCTTAATCTGGGGCCTTGGAAGAAATAAGGGTAGATATTAGATAGGAGGGCAGTCAAAATAAAAAGAGGAAGATCAGGGTCTGCTAATTCAAGTGCACCCACTTTAATGAAGAAAAAATGTTAGGATTACTAGGATGGGTAAGTAGTGCAAGGTTGCATAAATGGAGAGCCATCACCAATTGGCCTATTAAGTACAAAAACTTATGCCACTCAGGGTGTAGGCATCAAAAACAAAGAGTGGAGGACAAGCATTGGAAGCATGTCTAACTTCCCCAGTTTCCCCCAAAAATCATTTCTTACTAACACTCCCAAGGGCCTTGAGATCTGCTCAGGTGTCCAGTTCCACTCCATTACATCATAAACTACTTGGTCAAGCCATAAAATTCAAACATGAAAAGAAGCCACATTTTTTGTGTAAAACATCCTTTTTCATCATTTTCATTTATCCTCAAAGTCCTAAGTTAAGTTTCACTTATTTAAAATTGGCTTCACCCCTTCATTCATCTCACAAACCATACTAATCACTAATTAGCTCCCCAACTCCCCCCGACCCCTAATCCTATTACAATCTAGTTGAAAGTCTCCCAAAAAATACCTATAGATACCTTCCCCCAAGCACTATATCCATAAATCCTTCCTTGGGAAATATCAACCCCTCAAGGGTTAGTATTAGCCCTCAAATCATCCTAAAAACTATGAGTTTGGCAAAAAACTATGGTCAAAAGGCAAAGAAATCAAGTTCCCCGCCCTCTTTTACCCTTTTCCCCTTTCCTCCGCCCTAAACCCGTTTTATTATAAAGTTTTTGAATAAAAAACTTTTAAATAAAATGCGTGTATAAAACCCATAAAACCCATAAAACCCGAAATCCTAAAGTTTCTACCCACCCGGCGCACCCGATGTAATTAAATATATTTTAATAATTGGCGGGTCCCCATGGCATAACGTGGCGGCATATCACAATCGCCGCCCACCGTGCGATCTCCCACCCCGCCCATCCAATGGTGGGCGGTCGATCTTCTGACACAACTGCCCGACCTTTTGCGTCCGGGGGATGGGTGGTATTGCTGTCGTACCCCTGCCACGCGTCAGGCGCCCGCGCTGTTCAACTGCCCCCCACCCCCCTCCAACAACATTACCGCCAAGGACCCCTCTGGGGAAACCACTTACCGCCTTCCTCCCACGCTGACGTCACCCCGCCTTGCCACCACCAGGCCTCCACGTCACCCCTGGCCACCACGTCGCCCTGTCCACCCTGCCACCGTGTCAGTGCCACCTGGGCACCCACGTCACCTGCCACATCACCTATCCGTACCCGGGCCCATGATGACGTCAGCATGACGTCATCACAAAAAGGCACCAATATGCCAAAAATGCATAAAAAGGGGTCAAAAAACCGTTATTTCGCATTATTTTCTACGACGCCTGGAGCTCCTCTCAAAGAGAAATTCAACCCACAACGGTCAAAAAGCAAAAGCTATCCGCCAAAGTTGTTTTCGCCTCCATTATCAACCCAACTACCTGCAATTCAGCCAATTCGACCGGTGCAAGCGCCTCGTACGCCATTAAAACCAGGTATTTTGCCGCAAGCACCCTCTCTTTTCCACTGTTCTCCTTGCAATCCTATTTTCCTGCTTAAACAACTCAGCTAAAGGACCCACATTGTTAAAATTCACCTCTAAAATCTACCTAAAAAGCCTCTGAAATCCCTGCACGATGGAAGTCTCGAAGAAACCCGTGACCCTCTGTGAAATTTACCATTTTCCACAAAAAAGCAACTAAAGAAGCCCAGCCACCGGCTAGAATACTGAATTGACAAAGTTCCCCCACCCCTGCTAAAGGAATTCTCTACAAATAACTAGCTAACCAGCTCAAAAACACTATGGTTCCTCAAAACAGAGTGCCCCACAGATTCTTTAAGCCTGTGACAGCCTCCTTGCACTGCCAAACTACTCACTGCAAACAGAGAGCAGTAAGCCATTCCTCAGCATTCACATCAAGCTTGAAACACAGTAAGCCACCAGCAAAAGCAAGACAATGGCCACTCCAACTGCTTTGGATGTAGTGCCCATAAATCCACCTAACAGAGAACTAGAAGCTATGCCACTGGTGGACAGTGATGCCCTCATCACAGAATTTGTGGCAGAGAGAAGCCACTTGCAAACATATTGTCAGTTAAGAAACAGTCACTTGGACAACAGTGACCTGTATGGGATCTGGTAATCTAATCTACCCACCTACTTCCTGCCTCCTGTGAACATTTTCCCTGAAATCATCCACCTATGTGTAGAGAACTATGACCAGAAACTCAGGGCTGTGAAGTCTCCATCTGGGAGCATCCTCTTCTATATAACTCCAGATTCCATCAACCAGATGCTCAACTACAAGCAGACCCAGCTGCTATACCCCTTCTCCATGAACTATTTGCTAGATGAGGGCTCCAAACTCTCTAGCGCAGACATTGCTGCCATAGCCAGGAAATTCATGAAGGCAGACTGCCAACCTTCTGGGCCACCTACTTTCTCCTATGCAGATTTCACTGCGGTTGGCAAGCTACTGGTAGATATGCTGACCTCTATGCTAGGGTTCACCACAAACAAGCATGTTGATCTAACTGTGCTGGTCATGCTCTCTGCATACAGCCTTGTGAAGCCCCCTGCTATGAAATACAATTATGCCAAGTACATTGCTAATAAGATACATGATCAATTGACAAGGCTGAACAGGGAGGCAATATTCAAATATTCCTCATACATCTATCACTTATTCTTGTACTACCAGATAGATTGCTTCCAGTGCTCAATCAAGAAGCTAGACTCACAGGGTGAGAGAAGGTCTGTGATCTTCTGGTCTTCAATCTTCCACCAAGTCTAGAATTCCCCCTACTCATACTGTGAATTCATTGATCAGTTTGTGTATCCAGTCACATGCCTTTTAAAAAGGACTCCTCCTATCAGATTGTCCAAGGATATGCAGAAAATCTTGCAGCTATCCAGAAGCTACAAAATTGGTGATTGGTACTTGTACCAAAACCACGTTGTCGTCAGAATTTATGGTTGTGAGCTCTGTCCCTACAGGCTCCCAAAGTATGTCCCTATGAGGCTATTTTCCCTGGAGTACTATAGGCAGCTTATAAACTCTGATCTAACACACTTTCACAGTGCGAAGAAGAAAGCCAACCTGAATTTCAGGGACCACCTAGGCCCATTTACCATGAACGAAAAAGAGGGTTGGCAAGAAGCTGACCAAATATTAGGACAACAGCTCAAACTGAAGAGAAGCTTTTGGTGGGTCCCTTATGACCCTGAAGGTTTCATTAGCGCCAGGAGGGTTAAATATAGGCTGCTAACCTATAAGCATTGCCCACTCCCTCAAGTACAAAACTTTGCTAATCAAGATGAATGGGTGCCTGAATCAATAGTAGAGGAATTGACTCAGGAAGAAATAATGGAGCAGAATGTAAAGGACTTGGAAAAAACTCTTGACTTAGACTCTTGTCAACAGGTCTTATTCAAGCAACCAGTCCAAGCAGGAGAAGGCACCTCTACTGCCCCAGCTGCACAGGACATCCAGCAGGCTCCAACAACAACAACCACAACAAAAGGAAAGGAGAAGATGGATGAACAACAAGAGGTAGAAACAGGGCAGCCTAGTACTTCAAAGGACCAGCAATCAGGAGAGGCCCCTCTCCAGCAAACTGAACAAATTCAAAACCCAGTTTTGCAGACTCCTCTCAATGATGAGAGAGGGAAAAAGAGAGACAAAGAAGAAATCACACCTCCAACAGGGTCATCACAGCAACTAGAGGCCAAGAGGCCGAGGGTAGACCCTGAAGCAGAAAAAGGAGACATAAGTGAAGAGCTGGCAGAAAGCCAAAGAAAAGAAAAACAAACGAGCCAACAGATTGCCACTAGCTCATTCAGCTAGAACAGGCTCAACAACATACTATGGAGGTGTCCTCCTCCAGACAACAGGGCAAAAAGCCAGCTACAGTTAAAGAGGGCTTCAAAGAGATCAAGGCACAAAATGAGTTGCTGAGGGTGTAGCTCTATGAGCAATTCCTGAATACAACCCCAGCCAAAAAGCAAAGATTGATGGTTGCCTTTGATCTAAAGGAAGAAAAGATGATCTTCACTCATCTAAAGCCCAAAGTCCCACATCCAAAGACCACAGCAGATTATTACAGGACAAATCTAGAGGTCTTTGCTAAAGACATACACCCCATGGATCAAATTGAGCTGCACAAACAGACTGGGGAGATGGTGTATGCAACACTTGTTGACAGGGCAATGCTGGCCCATCAGCTAAAAGAATCCCTAAAGCACACAAACAGACAGCTTGATTTGGAGAGGTTGTCCTCCTCCGCGAAAGATAACAGAATAAAGACTTTGGAGGACATAATTATTGATTTGGGACATGACCCAAAAGACCCAAAGGGTGTTAGAGCCCTTATGAAGAAAAATGAGGATGATATAGCTGCATTGAGGAAACAGGCAAAATTGCCTCCTACCATCCATCCCGACACAGCACAACTTGCACAAGAAAAACAGGTGGATAATGCCATGGAGCTGCTCCTAGTCATGAACCAAAGGATATTACAAATGGGGGCAGAGTTAGAGAAAGCTCTACAGGACAAGCAAGGGGAATCAACCTCCCAGCCCCCTCAAACTTCAACAAACCTTGAACCTACCCCTCCAACACAAGCAACAGCAGCCCCTCCAACTGCTCCAGCACCTACTACAGCTACATCAGCAACTGGAGCAACAGTAGAAGCAACGCAGCAGAATCCAGCATGGGCATGGAGGAGTTGATGAAGGTTGTTAAAGAGCTGGAAAATCAAGTCACGGAAATAAATATTGCCAAGGAAAAACTGGCCAAGCTGGAGGCCAATTATGATAAATCAAAGATGACAGTGGCAGAAAAGTAAAGAGAAATAAAGGCCTTGGAGGTCAAAGTGAAACTCTAGAAAAAGAGTTGATGCTAGGTAAAACCCTAGCAGAAATAAAGAAGATAATTTGGGCCAAAATTGGCCAATCTATACAAGACCAATGGAGGTCCATTCAAGCAATTTTTGAACAAGTGGAGCTAATAGAAATAGCTCATGTAGAGATTCAGAGAGCCAGGACAACCCTGGGAATAATGCCTGAGCAGGCCACCAAAATTATTCATTTTCTCAATAACCGCACTAGAGAGGAATTGGCTGCTCTACAAATAAGCAGCCAGAACAGATACAATCCTCACAGCCAAGAAGGTACTGACATTAAGGAATTTTACTCAGACACTGGAGAGGAAATGTCAGGAGGAGATGAAGGTTGAGATAGATGAATTTAGAGCTAAAATGGCTATTCTACAGGACAAAGGACTGCCAAGCCTAGTGACTGGCACAGGACAACTGCTGTCATATAATCCATATATGACAAGGATCAACAATTATGTTGAAAACCAGATCACAGCATCCAGCAGCTCCACAGAAGAAGCAGGGCCTCCCTCTGGGCAATCCCTCTATGACAAGCTGGAGAATCTGTTCTTTATTGAGCGTGAAATAAATCATCTGTTCGAAGTCCCTCCTAACTTTTATAGACATACAGAGGCAGATGAGACGGTGGTTAAAATGAGGAGACATCAGCTACCCCCAGCTGATTGGTGGCAAGCAATGTTGGAGATTTTGCCTAGATAATTCCACTTCGCTTTTTGCCTTTTTTGGAGAAAGATCAGCATACAGGTCAGCAGGCAGATCAACATACAGGTACAGCAAGCAGCATACAGATGACTCAGCAATACACCTATATAGCAGGCTAAAATTAACGCAGGATTAAAAGCACTGCCACGGCCTACTTTCGAGAGCCATAAAGTCAAAACTGTCTGACAGAAGAATGTCGGCTACCTCAGCATTAAAAGCTATATTTATGTTGTCATTTACTTTTTGTAAGAGAGTTGGTGGTGCAATTTATTGCACCATAACTTTCTACTAAGATATTTTATACCCTCTTTTTGTATATATATCCCCTCAGATAATGCATTGAGGGTCGGTTGTAATACAATTCTTCCTGAAGAGCTCTGTTGTATACTGAAGACTTTTTGATAATAAAAATTGCTGATGGAGATTTCCGGTTCCAACGCTGTCTTAAGATGGATATGTAAAGCTCTGTTTTGCTGCAGAATTCCTATGTCATTTGCTGAATCAATAAGTTTCTCTTACCAGTGTATGTGTTTCCTGTTTATTCCATAACTCCTTTATTTTCATAATCTTAGTAAGTAGAGAAAAAGAATAGCCTAGGATTTGTTTCAAACACCCTATGCTCAATCTCTATTTCTAAATATGTTTTCTGCTGGATTAGCCATGGATATGAATTCTTAATTGCTCATATATAAACTTATCCTAACATGGTGAATACTGTTTAAGAATTCTTAATTGCTCTTAAGCAATACTTTCATGTTTCTTCATTAGCATAGTGAAAGATTCTTAACTGCCTTTCACTCACTAAATCCCCAATCTCACCAACAAATCTGATAAATTGTTTCACACATGCCTAACTTGCTCTGCAGCAACACTCTGTCTTCACAAATCCACTTTCAGAAGCACAAACACCTCAACTCCATTGCCCAATGGAACAAACTGTCCTCTAAATCTGTACCTCGGTTCTATATGAATTCATCAACCCACCAAATTCAAAACAAACAGTGCATTATAACTAGCCTAGAACACTCATCAAACAAAGCTAAACTATAAAGAGAGAGCCCTCTCTGGTTGCAGGTAGGCTAGGACCTGTAACTACAAGATTGGTCAATGGTTACCTCGGCCGTATTCCCTTTAGGAAGCAGGGAACACCCTGAGTGATAACACAACCCAATCTTCCAAAGGTCATGCTACCCCTTTCTTATAGTTTTGGACCTCTTCTGCAAAATTTATCTTTGATCAACTTTGCCTGAGTATCTGGTGTCAATCCTCAACAGAAGGTAGGACATGCTCCTCTTCCTAATCTAGCATGGAAGGCTCGTAGAGTTTCAAAATATCTACATTCACAACTGAGTAAATGTGCATATATGGTGGTAAAATGAGTTGATAGGAATTATCATCCACCTTTTCCAGTATCTGAAAGGGACCATCCCTTAGATCCTTGATTTTCTTACCAGGCCCCTACAACCTCTCCTTGTTCAATTGTATCCATACTTTGTCTCCCACCTTGAATGATTTCTTTGTTCTATGCTAATCATGCCTGGCCTTATACTTCTCCTGCGGCTTCTGCAGTGTTTCCTATACCTGTAGATGGATCTACTTGATCTTATCTATAAAAATTTTAGCCCTCACTCCTCCTTACTGCCCATATGCAATATCCAAAGGTGAAGGTGTAAAATATCCAAAACAAGTCTCAAATGGGGACTTTCTTGTAGAAATTTGGAGTGCTATATTATAATAATGTTGTATATATACCAGATTTTCATCGCATGTCTTCAGATGCTTCTCATTGTATCCCCTTAGAAGCTGCACCAAAGTCTTGTTGACTACTTATGTCTTCCCATCTGTCTATGGATGGGATGTTGTATATCTCTTCAACTTTGTGTCCATCTTCTCCCACAATGTAGTCCATAATACACTAAGAAATCTTGTGTCCCAGTTTGAAATGATGCTCGTTGGTATCCCAAAGTGCACCCAGACCTGTCCAAAGAACAAGTTTGTTGTTTATTGTCCGTTGATGGTCTTTTTACAGGGCACGAGTGTTGGAAATACTGAGGAGGGGGGGTGAATCAATATTTATTTTCAATTGTTACTTTTATTAGTTAAATCAATTATATTTAGAACAAAAAATGAGAAATAGGAATAAATGATTTTATTAATTTAATCTTTATAATGAATCAAGTACAATGTATACAGGGTTCTAAACCTTGATGAAGACACTGATCTTCAATCTCCCAGACTCCAACCTGTTTCCCAGCACCAACTTGGACTTTTGTGAGGCTCTAACCTCTAGGGCACCGAATCTATATTCTCAAGGTACCGACCTTGCATTTAGAGGCTCCAACCCCTAGGGCACTAAACTTTCTCTGGTATAGGCTCCGACCTGGTTTATTGAGGACACTGACCCTCTAGGGCTCCATCCCTATCCTTTAAGGCACCTACCTTGTTTGTTAGAGGGTCCAACCTTCAGGGCACCAACTCTCTACTATATTTTGTCTAGATATGTTTGATAGTAATTTACAGCTCCCAGAGCTTCTTCACTGAGTGGTGTCCATCTACAGCTCTAATGCAGTCTCCATGCTACATCATCAATGACAACCTTGTCTCGTAGAATGCGTCTCCAATGCTCTTCATTGTACCCAACGACCTTCTCCAAGGTTACCTCATGATGACTAATGCATCATGGTCTTCAATAGTCTTCACACAACTTCAATGTGTCTACAATGAACTGTACAAAGTTCTGTACACAAACAACTCTCAGTTTTAACCCTTTGTTCTAATTGTCGTGATAACTACTTCAGGAGTACACTTTAGGAGTACTATAGAGGTGTGAACGTTACGGCTTCACATTATGCGTTCAATTAGAAACAATCCTGTCTATGCAATCCTTATAACAAATCACGGGTTGTGATTTAATGGATTCATCATAGGTCCGATCCTTTTAATGAATAACCCAATCAACAGAAGCTCAACCTTCGGCTTACAATCACGGTTTTTCTTTTCACTTGTCCTTCAGCTTCCTTTGAGTTCACGAGTTGTGAATTTTTTCTTCTTCTCTGTTATCGATCTCGAGATTCTTTCTATGTTCTATACCCAAGATCAATAGTTAAGGTGAAACATTTAACTTGTATTTATATATGTTCCACCAATGACCAAAAAGACACGTTTATTGGAGGGAGGTCGACTTGTATATTAAAAATATATATCAGAGATTCTTTCATCCATAGACTTGATTATTCACGGAAACCATATAAGAGGGGCTATACCCACATGGATGTCCCACATGCCACATCATCACCTTTAACCCCACAATCGCAACTTCATGAAAATCAGAGTCATTCCTTTAATCTCGCAATTGCAACTTCATGAAAATCAGAGGTTTTACAAGTGTACACATGCTCTGTCTTCAAATAGAGTGGATGTGATATTCAATAAACAATTTTTAGTGAATCCATCAGGCCCATAATATTATCGCAATCGGAGGTTTTAACATCCCTTTGAAACTAGCGATACTGCGGATGCAATATTGTATTAAGTCATGTTATAATGGTGTAGGGGGTTCACAATACTTATCGTAATCAAAGGTTTTAATCGTGACATCCCTTCAAGACTTGCGATATGGCGGATGTGATGTTGTATTATGGCATATTGTAATGGAACCATCGGGTCCGCAATACTTCTCTGATATCATTGTTATATTAAGGTGGATGTGATATTACATTAGGGCGTGTTTTATTGGAGTGATTAGGTCCACACCTTATATCGCAATCATAATTTTAGTGTGACATTCCTTCAAGACTTGCGGTATATAACTTCCGACGCGGCGGACACAATATTACAATAAACCTATTTCGATGGTCCTATTAGGTCCGTAATGCTCATATCACAATCAAGGATTTCAATGTGACACATAATAAAGCCACCAATATAATTTCTCTGATGCGTTGTGGAATTTTGTTAAAAGGTTTCCATGATTTGTTTCTCGAATTGGATTCTGAGCTCCTTCGTTGTTTTCTTCCTTTCGGTTCTTCTTGGGCATATATGATATTTCCGATATGGCCCCTCCGTAGTTTTCTTTGACTCTTTGGCTTTCCTGTGGCTTCTTTGTGATTTCTGCTATTTTTTCTTCGATATGTTTCTCTTGCTCCGATTTTGACTTTCAATGGCTTCCCTGATGGATTTCCTCCTTGGCTTCTTGCTCCTGTTACTTCACGGATCCGCTATGCCTCTCCTTGGCTTTATATCATCATTTAGTATCCCAGAATATTCCCATATTGGTATCAATGACAATCTAGATCAACAATCAAAAAACACATCTTGCTGAACCTGTCAACCACCACAAACAAGTAGTCATGTCCCTTCCTGGTTGTCGATAAACCCCCCACAAAGTCCATGGAAATTCTTTCCCAAGGATGAGTAGGTATAGGTAAGGGATAATATAGACCATGTTTCTTATTGTTAGGCTTAATGGTACAAAAAATCATGCATCCTCCTATGAACCTAGCTACCTGCTATTGCATCTTTGGCTAATACACATACCTCTGCAAGTTAGCCATGGTCATCCCTACACCAAAGTGCCCTACAACCTTGGAGGTGAGAGCCTCTCTAATTAGTTGCAAATGCTCACCTTTAGGAACACATAACTTATCCATCTTGTAGAGTAACCCATCTTGGAGATGGTAGTCAACAATGTTGTCACCATCGTGCACATGACTTTGACTCTACAACTGCTTATACACCTCCTTGAAGTCCTCATTTTCCTAATATGCCTCTTTGTATGCATCATGTGTGAATGACTTCATGTGCATAAGAGTCCCCAAAGATGTAATCTTTGATGTGGGTGGTCGTGAAAGCATATCACCCAAATTGTTTATGCTACCCTTATTATACTTGATCACCAAATGAAATTGTTATAAAAATCCCAACCACTTGTAATGCCTGGTTTGTTGTAGCTTACTCTAGGCCTGCCATTATAGTAATGGCTCGTGATGTTCGTGGATTACTATCTCCTTTCCCATCAAATAACGCTTCCACTTCTTCATAGCATGCACCATGGCATAAAGCTCCTTGTCATAGGTAGGGTACTTGAGAACGTCCCCATGAAATACTTCAGAATGTTAGCATATAGGCCTTCCTCCTTGCATCAAGACAGATCCCATAGCATACCCGCTCGCATTCGTCTCCACTTCAAAATGTCACTGCAAGTTTGGTAATGCCAGAACTGGTGCTTGGCTGATATTCTTACTTAACTCCTCGAAATACCTTTGCTGATCTTTTCCCCACTAAAAATTCTTGCCACTTCTTGTTATGGCATGAATAAATGATGTTACCCCTGAAAACAAGGCTATGAATTTCCTCAAGTATTATGTTGCCCCATTGAAACTCTTGACCTCAGAAACATTAATAGGCACCAACAATTTCATGGTGGCCTCCATCTTAGAAGGATCTCTCTTCAACTCTCCTCCACCGATCAAATACCCCAGATACAACAAAGACTGTTGTGCAAATTCACGCTTCGTGATATTTTCTAGTAGCTGGTGCTTCTTCAATGTTTCCAGAACCCGTGTCAAATGTGACATATGCTCCTCTCAGGTACCACTATATACCAATATATCATCCAAATAGACAATAACAAATGAATTTATAAAATGGCGCAATACATCATTCATTAATCTCATAAATGTAGCTGGTGCATTACATAGGCCAAATGGCATAACTAACCACTCATACAAACCCTGCCTAGTTTTGAAGGTGGTATTCCATGTATCTTCTTCTTTGACTCAAACCTGGTGATATCCAAACATCAAGTCTAGCTTGGTGAAATACTTTTCTTGCTACAACTGATCTATCAGATCGTCTATCCTAGGTAGGGGGTATCTATTCTTGAGCGTGATTTTATTCAACACCCTATAATCTATACACATCCGCCAAGTCCCATGCTTCTTTGGCACAATGATGATGGGTGACCCACATGGTGATGTACTTGTTTGAATGACACCTTGTTCGAGCAGATGGTACAACTATTTCTTCACCTTACTTGCTTCTATAACAGACTACTTGTACAACCTAATATTTGGCAATAGGGAGTCTGGCAATAGCTAGATCTCATGCTCCACTTTTCTCTTAGTTGGTAACCCTTTAGGCTCTTGGAAAATATCATTGTATTCATGTAACAACTCCTCCAATTGTTGTTTTTTTTTCTTAGTACACCCCTCCAGGGATGCCTTGCCTCTTATTGACTCCTCTACATACTGAATTTCTCTTAAAAACAATAACACATACTTCTTAGTGGAACTGATCAATTTCTTGGCTTGGTTGGCACTTACCAATTAAATTTTTGACTTGTCTTTGTGCACGTTAATAGTAAATGATTTTCCATCCTTGATGAGCCGATACTGGTTAACTCTCCTCATGAATATTGCACCACGCATGTACATGTATGGACTCCCTAACACGACTCCACATACATCAAGGAGAACCACATCCAAATCTACTCCATCAATAAAATCAACACTTATAGCAAATCTAATTTTGCACTGTTTTGTTACCTTAATATTTGCATCTTTATTTACCCATCCCAGTGGATATGGGTTTGGGTGATCACGAACTTCCAACCCCAACTTCTTTTCTAGCTCTGTTGCAATGAGATTCACCTACAATCCTGAGTCAAACAAAGCATCAATCTTTGTCCTCTTGAACTGTATCTTTATCTTACAAAATTGACTCTTCTAGAGTATTTTACATCACAAACACATGGCTAGCCCCTTTTCTATGAATAATGGGGGTTGATGCGGCATCCTCCCGAACTATAGGTGTGAAAACATGAAGGTCAACTTCTAAGTGGCATAAATTTTGCATACAGACTCCAATTGTCATGCTTCTTATGTCATTGGAAATATCTTTGTGTTTACAATAGCATGAAAATGTGTCACCTTGCAGTAAAATTTTACCCGCAAAAAACATCATTTGATGCCTCAAAACGCTCCCGGAATGTTTCAAACCCCATTTTTCCAAACTAGGTCCCACCGGTAAAAATGGTCCCATGAGTTGATTCCTCCACTTTTTCCACTCCAAATGCATCGATATGGATGAAAAATAATATAATGATCCAATTCAAATCAGTGGTGGAATGTCTAAGTAGAATGATGGCAGAAACAAATCAGAAAGGTGTAACACCCTCCTCCCACATTAACCCACATTCACTGACCTACGAGGCTAAACATGAGATGAGGGCTACTATGACATGAATCAACCTCCTAAGTACAATTAAGGAAGTGGAATCAACAAACTGAAACTTTACTAACCTTCCTCGGGAGCTACACGACCCCCAGGAGCTAAACAACCACTCTAGGTGCCCAAAACCTGAGCTAAACTACTTTTTCACTAACCTAGATTCCTATTCGCTTGCATAACAAGGCAAGCTGACAACTGTAAGCCTCTAGTCGCATGGATAACCCTACCTCCCAACGACTTCAGTATAAATTACCTAGTTATGTGCATGCGACCCCGAGATCTAAGCCACCTTTTCAGGGCTAGGATATAGACCTCTGCCAAGAACTTGATAGAACTTTATAGAATGACTAATGACACAATTAAAAAGCCATTAATGCAAAACTTAGACAATAACTTGATCTAACAAGGCCTAACCATGACAATAATTTCGTAAAACACATTGTGAACATGTAATCTACAGGTCATGAATGCATATCTAAACATAGGTGTTTGATACTTTCTAAGAATCATCAAGAAGGTGTGATGCCCTCTCATAATAGTTTCAATAACATCTATTAAGTCATGCATTCAATAACCATTCATTTACCAATCGAAACATTTTAAGAGACATAATTAGAATATGTCATGAAACCATGCTTATAACCAACATATAAGTAGAATAATAACCATGATAGAACAACCATCAAAGCCACATCATAACAAGTACATTTACTCATAAAATACAAGAGGAAAAGAGCTTTTATTAAAATATGCAAAATCCAACCAATTTAGGGACTTCCACATACCAACTGACCATAGATTGGGCTGAACCAAATCTTTCTTTCATCTAATTACCCCCGTGCCATATTCCAAACATGAATGTGGGACTCACAACAAAACAACCATGGATTCATGAGGCTTTACCGCAATCCCACCAAAACCTGTCAAGGGACTCCTAGGCCTGAAACCCTCACCTATACAACCATACTTTACCGCAGTCCTGCCATGATCGGTCAAGGGATTCCTATGCCCAAACAAAAACATACACTACTAGGGTTTATTGCAATGCCGTCTAAACCGATCAAGGGATCACTAGGCCCTAAACAAGCATGGATGCCTCTGGATTTATTCACCAATACCTTGAGTAATTTGCACGCCTCCACCCTCAAGCTTTATCACAATCTCACCATTATTGGTCAAGGGATTACTAGGCCCTTGCAAATTTTCTTGAGACCACCTCACCTGGTTCCAAAACCATCCAACAATCCAAAGCTCAACCAACTGAAAGAACCCCATCACACCATGACTATCTGGAGATGGCAAGGCAAGGATAAAACCACTGTCACACTTAGAAAAACCCATGCCCATGGCAACAAGAGAATCAAATACATACATGCATGTACCATGCATTCACAAACTAGATAGGAAATCACACATACAACCTATTACCTACAAGTATTCTTGCTGAATTTGTCTAATCCAACCTTTCCATGCTTGTTCTTTGCTTCTCTTCTGCTTCCTTTGCCTTCCTTTCTCCAATGCTAGAGCGCTCCAAGAATTCTCTAAGTGTGCAAGAGTATGAGAGAATAGAAAGAGCTCCAAAACTGAATTGTCCAAAATTTTGTACTGACAAAAGCTGTGAACTGATCCTCAGAAGCCTTGAAACGTTGACAGAATATGGTTATTACTGCGGGTTCTCCGAAAACTAACTCAAACGAAATGAACCACAGATATCTAAAATCTAGAGCCTTTTTATCATTGAGGCCCCTATTTTCTTTAATTTCCTCTATTTTCCTTCATTTTCCTCCTCACATGCAACATGTGACCTTTCACCTTCCTTTTCTCCTATTTCCCATTGTTTTCATAAATAAAATGCCAATTAATGCATATTTTCCTTTTCAAAACCTTTTCCATGCCTTTGCCAATTTCCTTAGCCATAATAAACCAAATGAACACCCACTAGGATGTTTTTCCCAACATTCAGCTTGGAATAAGTATCCCATGACCTTGGTCTTATTTTTACCTTTATTTACTTTATTACATGAACTTTTTTATGCAATCAACTCACAAAACTGAAGAAAAGAGAGATAAACGCCTTCAAAATCAACCTCTTCGAGGGGGAACCTCCTTTACATTACACAAATGAACAATTCTTGGATGATTCAAATGACAAGACCTCCTTTCTATATATAGGAGTCTAAGGGGTCACAATATAATAAGAGCCGACATAACAATAATAATGTAAGGGCACAACAATAACAATAGTGGGTTTCTACGGGGCACAATAATAATAATATGGGACAACATGGGCACACCAATAACAATAAGGGGTACAATGACAATAGTAATAAGAGAATACACTAGTATTATAGGGACATAACATGCCCCTCTCCTTAAAAAAAGTGTTGTCCTCAATGCTTGAGTAGTTCTAGATGCTTCTATATAAAATTCTCATCCTCCCATATAGAATCTTCAGCGGATAAGTTCTTCCACTTGATGAGATACTCTGAAATTGATCGATTTCACAGCTGTCAAGTTCTTGTTTATGTGACTGCTTCAGGTTCCAATGTGATTTTTCCTTCCTCGTCAAGCTCTGGCAATATTGTTTGAATTGGGAGCTTGTCACCTATAGCCTTCTTTAAGCATGAAACATGGAAAACTGGGTGCACTCGGGAAGATGCAGGAAGTTCCAATTTGTATGCCTTAGTACCAATGTTTTGCAACACCTTGTACAAACCATAATACTTTGGTGATAATTTATTATCCTTCTTAGCTTGCTTGAGGGACATTTGTTTGTATGGTTGTAGCCATAGAAATAACTAGTCACCTACATGAAAAATTCTTTCGCTGCGATGTTGAACTGCCTGTTGTTTCATTCTATTCTGAGCCAAAGTGAGGTCATTCTTTAAGAGTTGGAGAATTTTTTGTTGATGCTCAATGTGATCTTCCACTGCTTGAACCTTAGAAGTTTCTCTTAAATATGATGTGATGGGCGGTGGATGATATCCATAAAGCGCCATAAATGGGGTCATTTTTGTTGCAGATGGAAGAAAGTGTTATATCACCATTCAATGATAGGCAACCATTTGACCCATTGTGTTTGTTTATCAGATACAAAACAACATAGATATACTTCCAAACATTTGTTCACTATCTTAGTTTGCCCATCAGATTGAGGATGATAAGAGGAGCTATGAGCTAACTGAGTACCCAGACAAGAAAACAATTATGTCAAAAAATTTCTAGTGAAAATAGGATCTCTATCATTCACAATAATCTTTGGGTTTCCATGTAGCTATTGAATTGTTTCGATAAATGCACTAACAATTGTAATGGCTTTAAATGGATGAGATAATGCACAAAAGTGTGCATACTTGGTAAGTCTATCAACTATCACCATGATGACCCTCTTTCCTTCGGACTTGGGTAAACTTGTGATAAAATCCATTGAAACCTCCTCCCAATGTTGGCTTGGAATGGATAAAGGTTGTAATAGACTTGGAGTCTTAATTGTCTCAACTTTATTTTGTTGGAAAACAAAACATTCTGCCACAAAATTTTGAATATCAGATTTAAGGCCATCCAAAAAAAAATCCTTCTTAACCCTAGGGTAAGTTTTTAAAAATCATTAATGCCCTCCTAAGGGAGATGTGTGCAATTCCCTAAGAATCTTTTGTTTGAGTTGGGAATTCTTACAGAGGTATAAGCAATCTTTGTACCATAATGAATCAATATTCTAGCTAAATGTATAAGATGTATTGGGATCTTGTTGCAAATTTTGAATGAGTGCCCACACTTCTTCATTATTCTTCCATTCATCCCTTGCTTCGTTTATCCAATCTGGTTGGATAATAGAAATAGCACAAAGCAATGCTTCCACATCCTCATCATTTCTTGAGAGTGCATCTACAACAACATTTTGCTTCCCTTTTTTGCAGATGATTTCAAAGTCATAACCCAACATATTTGTGACCCATTTTTGCTGCTCTTCTGAAGATAATATTTGTTCTAAAAAGTATTTAAGACTATCATGATCTATTTTTACCTTGAAGTGTCTTCCCATTAGGTAAGGTCTTCATTTCTTAAGTGCATGTAGTATTTCCAACGTTTCCTTCTCATAAATAGCTTTGTGTAAATATTTTCCTTTGATTGGACAACTTTCGAAAGCAATGGGTTTTTCTTCTTGCATTAAAACAACACCAATTCCATTTCTTGAGGCATCACATTCCACAATAAAGGTTTTTGTGAAGTCTGGCGTAGCTAAGATTGGTGCTTGGCACATTTCCTCTTTAAGATGTTCAAAGGCCTTCATTGTTTCTAGAGTCCAAGAAAATGCATCTTTCTTTAGTAATGTTGTTAGAGGTGTTGTTATTCTCCCATAATTTTTAACAAACTTGCGACAATACCCTGTCAACCCGAGAAATCCTCGTAGATGCTTTATGGATGTGGGGATTTTCCATTCCTTAATGGATTTAATTTTGCTAGGGTCTACCTTAACACGTTCATGAGATACAATATGACCCAAATATTCCACTTCTTGTACTCCAAAGAAACATTTGGAGGTTTTTGCATATAATTGTTTCTCCTCCAATAGTTTAAGCACTCTGTCAGTATGTTGAACATGATCCTTCCAAGACTTGTTGTAGATTAGTATATCATCAAAATATACTAACAAAAATTTTCTAAGGAAGGGTTTGAAAATGGAATTCATCAAACCTTGAAATGTAGAAGGTGCATTGGTAAGGCCAAAAGACATGACCAAAAATTCCTAATGACCCTCATGAGTTCTAAATGATGTTTTTGGAATGTCTTCAGTCTTCATTCTAATTTGATGATATCCTGAACGAAGGTCTAACTTGGTGAAGTAAATTGCTTCATGCAATTCATCCAATAATTCATCAATGACATGAATGGGGAATTTATATTTAATAGTGAGCTTGTTGAGCTCCCTATAATCCAGAAACATGCACCATGATCCATCCTTCTTGTGCACCAATAATACTGGAGCAGAGAAAGAACTTTGACTAGGTTGAATTATACCATCCTCTAGCATCTCTGCAACCATACATTCAATTTCACTCTTTTGGGCATAGGGATATCTGTAAGGCCTGATGTTTGGAGGAACACTTCCTGGAATCAAATGAATAACATGCTCATGATCACGAATAGGTGGGAGGCCTTTGGGAGTCTCAAATACCCTGGAATGATTTTCCAAGACTTTTTGGAGATCTAGAGAAATAGATGATTCCAATGTAGGAACCTTTAGTGAACATAATTGTGCAATTACGCCTCATTGTTCTTTCTTTAGAAGCTTTGTCATGCCATTAACCCTAATTATCTTTCCCATTTTCCCTGTGATACCCCTTAATTAAACTTCCTTTCCTTTCTAAAGAAATTTCAAGAAAATTTCTTGAAAATTAAAAGTTATCATACCTAAAGATTGTAGCCATTGGACTCCTAGTACAACATCAACACCACCCATTGGAATGGAAAGCATTAGGCTATTCAACACATATTCTTCCATGGATAGCTTGATATTATGGCACTTTCCAGAGCAATTTATGGTTCCTCCATTTGAAACCATCACTTAACACTCTGGTGCTGGATAGAAGAAGCAATTCAATTCCTTGGCTATCTTACAATGAATAAAATTATGGGTACTCCCCCAATCAATCAACACTATTACCTTTTTCTTCTTGATATGTCCTTCTATCTTGATAGTTTGAGGAGTGGTAATTCCGGCCAACGCATTACAAGATATGGTCGAATTCATTTATTCTTTCTCTAGGGTTTTTTCCTAGTGTGTATCCTCTTCTTTTGATGTTTCTTGTTCCTTTTCTTCCTCCTCTTCACAATCTATGTAAAATAATTTCTTCTCAGCACACTTATGACCTTTAATGTATTTACTATCACAACTGTAACAAATCCCTTATGATATTTTTCTTCCAATTTTTGTGGTGTCAACCTTGTAGGTTGTGGAAGGCTAGGGGAAAAAACACTTCCATCTTTATAGTTGTGAGTGGTAGGCTTCCTTGTTGCCATAATTTTTCTTTCAATTTTTCTTGCTAATCTGAATGTCTTCTCCAATGAATCAGGTTCCCAAAGGTGAACCTCATGTTGGATGTTATCTTTTAAATTCCCTATGAACACATCAATCCTATGCTCCTTTGGAATATCTTTTACCCTTATATTCAATTTTTGGAAGTCCTCAATGTTCTCCACCATTGAACCCTTTTGTTTGAGATTTATCAATTAGCGAAAAAAGGTGTTTCTTTTTGTATCCTCATAATGTGCTATCATTTCTTCCATAAAAATTTCCCAAGTGACAATTCGTTTATGAGAGAAAATCTATTGATACCATACAAACTATTTGGGTTCCAAATATAAAGTTGCAATGTGTACCTTTTGTGTGCTTTGCACATTATGGAGATCAAAATATTGCTCCATCTGTAGTATCCATGTTATGGGATACTTGCCATCAAACTTCCTCATATCGATCTTTGGAACATGGTGGGTCTTCAATGCAATGTTAGAGTCTATGAAATCATGACTAACATTTCTTTTGTTCTCATCACGAGTTTCCTTTACTCCCCTTTTTCCATTAGTAAGCATTTCCTGTAGCAACTTTGTCAAATCTATCTTCATATCTTCCATGTTGCCTTTAAGTTTTGCTTCTATACCTTCCATCTTAGCTTCCATGCCATCCATCCTAGCTTCCATTCCATTCTTTAAACCATCCATCTTAGCTTCCATGCCTTTCTTTAAACCATCCATCTTAGCTTCCATGCCATCCATCTTCGCTTCCATGACTTTCTTTAAACTATCCATCTTAGCTTATGTTACTTTTTGTGAGAGTGAATTTTGTTGCACTTGGTCTCGTAATTTTGATATATCATGTTTCATTTCTTCCTCTTCTTCATGAGTCATGCTAGAGATTTCAGGTTGCTTACAAGATGTTTCCATTTTCTTTCTTCGGGGCATCAATTAATGATAATAATAATTCAATATGCCCTTTGAATTCGTTAAAACTAATTTTTTAGACAAAACTTATACAAAATTTAGAAAAACTACACACCTTTTTTCACTTTGTATGAGCTCGATATTGAATTTATTGTATCTTTGTAATTTTGAATCTCCAATATCTGAAATTTTCTCCTACGGTAGCCCTCAAAATCCTCTTTCCAACCCCACAAGTCTGATCAAGATTTGATTCTCCAAGGAAGAGTTATGCCAAATATCCTATGATGACCCGATTATAGACTAGTTCAGTAGAGCGAACTTGTATGAAGTTCCATGTGTCATTGTTTCAATCTTAGGACCTGAAACCGATACACAGAAAACTACAAGCCGTCCTATTTCTATAGCTTTTCACAAAATTTCAATCTGATGCTCAGAGATAAAGTTATGACTATTTTCCCCAGGTCACCTGTTTGTGATATAATTCGGGAGCCTGCAAAAACCATAACTTACTTGGATCATATCTCCAAAAATATAGTGAGACAAGATTTGAAATTCAGACCCAAGGTGCAACACGATTTCACCTCAAATGGGTTTTTTGTAGCTTCTAAAATGTCGTAGAAAAAATGTTATAGCAAAAATTCCACGATGACCTTTTCGGAGCAGCGAAACCCTAGAATCCAAAGCTCTGATACCAAATGTTATGCAACCAGCTCACAAAATAGAAAAAAAGGAGAGATAAATGCCTTCAAAATCAACCTCTTTGAGGGGGCAACCTCATTTACATTACACAAATAAACGATTCTTGGATGATTCAAATGACAAGACCCCCTTTCTATATATAGGAGTATAAGGGGTCACAATATAATCAGAGCCGATATAACAATAATAATGTAAGGGCATAATAATAACAATAGTGGGCTTCTATGGGGCATAATAATAATAACATGAGGATAATATGGGCACAAAAATAACAATAAGGGGTAAAATGACAATAATAATAAGGAAATACACTAGTATTATAGGGACTTAACAAACTTTTAACTCGGGGATGTTACAGACCCCTCCCCCTTAAGGGAACACCGTCCTCAATGTTCTATCACACCTACAAATAGAAAGAACGTTTACTTCCCATGCAGCTTTATAACTTAGCTCTATGCAATATTTACAATGAACAACCTATTGAAAAGTAAACCAACATGACAAACATGACAACACGACAACCATACCCCTTATTGGAGATTTATAACACAACTCATTGCAGTATTTACAATAATGACATACATAAATATAGGATATATCGAAACTCCTTTGCCTCAACCGACAAACAATGAAAGATACATAGCCCACATTTGATCATCCATCTCCCATGTAGCTTCATTGGGCCGAAAGTGCTTCCAATGCACTTTAACTTGCTCAATTGCTCAATTCCAGAGCATGAGCCTTTTTCGTTGTAAAATGCATTGAGGTTCCAGATGGAATTCTCCTTTTGGCTCCACCTATAATACAAACCAATCAATCACATGACCAACACATTTAACATATCTTTTACACAATGAAAACATCATGGGCTTTCACTGTCAGAGGTAGTGCAAGTCAGTAGGCTACTAGTCCAATCCTCTCAATCATCTCGAAATGCTTAAGAATGTAACTAAGTTTGGTCTTCATAAATATATTTGAGTCATTATGTAATGTACTTGTCAAAAGAATAAAAAATAAATTTATTATTATTATTGCAATGACTTATTAAAGCATGGGTTTCATGCTTGGGTCAAATTTAATTATTCAAAGTCTCCATTATGGACTCCTAGGATTTATATTGAGTCAGTAGAGTCATTTTACATTTTATGAGGCCCTTCATGGGATTTTGAATCATGTAAAAAGATTTATTATTGAGACAAATTAGGTACTTGACACCTCCACGTCAAGTCAGCCTCAAACATGGAATTTCGACTGCACCTAAAGCCTATATATACAAGCATATAGAATTCATTTGGAGCATTCACCCACTCACTCACAAGTTCGATATCTAGAAGAAAAAGATGGAAAAGTGTGAAGTAGGAAAGGAGGCTAAAAGAAGTGTAAAGTTGGAGAAGAAAGGAGAAAAAGTCAAGATCAAAATTTTGGGCTATCTATCTCTCTCTCGTTTGGATTCCTCTAGGAGATTAAAGTCTTTCTTGACAAGTTGAAGTTGTTGTTGCTTCAAGGTCGAAGTGCTGGGTTGAAGTGTTGTTGCTTCAAGGTCAAAGTTGTTGGAAGAGGAGGCTGACTTGGTGGTTGGAGGAGGTTTGTGTCTAGGTTTAAGAGTCTCAAGGAAACATCGAAGGAAGATATTTTAACTAGGTTTTCCCCTAGATAGGGGTTTTTCCCTCGCAAAGTGCCTACATCTTGTGTATTGTGTTTTTGTGATCTTCATATACACATAATTTGGAAATTGCTCGATGAAAGATAATATAACAAAGAAGTAAAAGAAGCCAACATAATTCACAAGTAATTATCAAGAAAGTGGAATCTATCCCTAAATATACTATCATTGATTTCTCAGCATGGTATCAGAGCTAAGGTCAAGAAATATTGAAGATCACTCTGTTGGCTTGAAGGAAATCTTACTCCCTCTATAAGAAGTTATATGAGAACGAGATTCAATTTTTCAGGAAGCTGGATCAAGAAGATATTCTACTACTCATTCAACAAGGTCAAAAGTCAAGGGTTCTTAGTTGCTCTTACATGTTCACTTAATGATAATAATGCATAGATTATTGACAGTGGAGCATCAAGGCTGTAATGTCCCAATTGAAATTAATTTTGGAACAACTCGAATTTTAACTCAGAAAAGCTATGGATAAAAATTCTATTCATAAACAGAAGATTTCCATGTAAAATATAACATATAAAATGCATGCAATTCTATAATCACGATAAGCAAAAACAATCTCAGCTTTATTATAATATATAAACTGGGGTTTTACATGCTAGAATAACAAAATAGATGAGATAGCTGGCCTCAACAGATATACAATAATGCCACAATGGGCCTCCCAAATCACACTAAAAATCAAAACAATTGTAACCTGTGAACCCTGAATGGATCCATCAATGGAATATGGGTGCTTGCCCAATCTCTCTAAATCAACCGAGGGTTTCCGTCCCAGGGCTACCAATGGAGTAGAGAACTGGGTTCTCAACTTCTCATACAAGAAACAATACTCAATCCAAGATGTTCTCTGATGGTCTCCTCCTCCTCTTTTATAGATTTGATGGACACCTCTAGAACCTTCTATTTTATTATTATTTTAATCATGGAGCACTTTTCCCTCTTTTATTTCAATAAAAATAATCTTTTTAATGTGGGAAAATGGTAAATTGGCCATCATTTCTTCCCAGGTCACTGAAATTCTCATCTAACCATCCCATCATGCAGATCTTCTCGTTTTGGTTCCAACGAGCTATTACACTAAGGTGTTTAGCCACGTATTCCTCCCGGAATGCCACCTTAAGTGCAATTAATTGAGTCAAGCCCACTGATAACTTATTTTTCCAAAAGTCGTTGGAATGTGTCAGAACGAAAGGAAAATTGTGCAAATGATGGAATATACTAAGGGAATTCCATTGGACCTCATGGAAACTCCTCAAAACTCCATTAGGACCTGGGATGACATAACTTGCTCCCCAGACCTAGCCATCCCCTGCCTTGGAAATCCACCATGACTGTATTATGAAGAAGAATAAAAATGGGTACATGATAGTCCTCTTTCCCAAAGATTGCTTTCCCTAAAGCAATCCAAACCTGTGGACCAATCTGGTGGCCTAACGCAACTGAGACTCAATGCCTGGATCCCATATGAGCCATGGGTTCATGTCATGCCTCCAAGCTATCAAAACATGACTGGATTCTCTAATACTTGGATCCCATGTCCATCTCTGACTCAACCTGCTACTAGTAGATCCACCTGGATCCCAATGCCACCAAGAAGGAGCATCAATGCTCCATGGCTGCTGCTATTCTATAGCTTCGGCTGTGAATGATGCCCCACCAACTGTGTACTAACTCATCACTTCCCTCCAATCCAACTCTCGACATAAACCAAGTTCAATCTCATGATGCTAATGTTGTGTTGAGAGACTGATGAGTGACCAGTCTACATCCTGCTGCCATGTAACAACCCTTACCTCTAAGGGCTCTGTCAATACAATGCCTCTGACTAAAAACTATACACCATTAGTAGGGTACTAGCTCATGATCTCTCGCCAATCCAATGCATGGATTCCCGTGCAAGAAATACATCTGTTATGCTGATACTGATCCATGCTTAACTCCTGATGCTCCACCTGGACAATCAAAACATGTCCAAGAAATCCTGCCTCTCTCCCTCTAATGGGAAAAAGTGGGCAAACTATGTTGCAAGCCCTATCTATGAACTCCTAGAGAGGGTTGTTGCCTAAATATGTTGCAGCTTTGCTAGCTGCCACAGTATCTATTTGCATATCATCTATGGGTAGACCTAAAGATGGATGCATCACCATCTCCAACAACTCCTGCTGCCTACTAGCCTCCTGCAAAACTACCTTGTCAACCTCCAACACCTCTTGAGGACAAATGTCTGCAAATACTACCTCCCTGGAGGTTGCCTGCACATCTATCTGCTCCACTCCAATGACTGGCCCCATAGGTTTCTGCTCACCCTCCACCATGGGCTCAACGTCTGGAAGTCTAACCCCTTCACAAGGTTCCTCCAAGAACTTGGGATGTATTAAAGCTAACATGGTTGGTTTCAAAACCCACATCAACTTCTTCCCCTCTAATTGTCTGACTTTGGAAAGGAGAGCATCTAGATCATGAAGTTTCGAAATAACTTTCCATGTGACCCTCATGTGCCTCAAATTTGTTCCAACTGCAAATATTTCGTGCCCAATCTCCAACTTCTTTTGAAAATAATTTGGTTGTTTTTTTTTTGAAGGATGGCATAAATCCCTCTTGAAAAGTTCTGTTGTTCAATTTTGTTTTCTGGTCTATATGGTAGTCCATGGATGTATTGTTATGTGGATTTAAGAGGTGTTTTAAAAACTCCATTTATCCAATGGGATAGTAATGGACTTTTCTCAACCTTGAAGATTGATAACCCCTCATAACTAACACATGCTAAAGGTTACGATAAAAACTACAACAATGTGACACCTTACTGCAGTAAAAACATCTCTTTGACCATTAATTTGACAGTCTAGATTCTATAATAACCTTTTATTCAATAAAACATGGCTACAGACTTGGTTAGCTGATTTATGAAAATACAAGGTACTCCACATCTCTTACTGCACACAAACACTAGTAGGAATCTCATTCATAGGGTTCTCACTTCATGATAGCATACAAATTTCTTCTTTCATAAAACTCAATAGAGTGCTTCTAACTTTTGACACTTTCACTAGCAACGTATAAATTGTCTCAAAACTCACAATAATGATACACTAGATGACATATAAAAAGTTGGCTAAGAATTTTCAGGATTATAATTTTGGTACCATTAATAAACTTAGCAAGGAAAATGCCTCTCTTGTCCTTTGAAGTATAATCAACAACTCACTCAGAAATGTAGCCCTTAAGAATGTGGAACTTGGTAAAAGTGAAGTTCCAATATCTTTCAATAGTTGTAGGCCCAGGTTCCAATATGAATACGCCCTCGCAGCCTAAGAAGTAGAAAACACATATTCATTTCATAAGGAGTCGTTTCTTCGCTAGGTGTTGACAAGCTGGTTAGTGCAGTCTGCGAGAAAGGAGATTTGGCCCCTTGTTTTGATCATACCCTCTAGCAAACTCCCCCTTAGACTTTAATGATGCGTAGAGGTCTCTTTGAGGCTGTCAACTTCAACTCATAGAGGGTAACATTGACACTAAGATTGACCCACACAAATTTAGTCACAAAAGCGATTTCTATTTATGCCATGCCCTGGATTGAAGTTTATCACAAAGTTTACCACATACACAATTACGATGACAGCTAGAAGAATTCGCTCAAGCTGTAGCTGTTCGATCCATTGACTGGGCAGTTCTGCCAAAAATCTCCATGTTGACTCTCCTTGCGAAGACCACGATCACAGACTTCAGTTGGTCAACAATAACTCAATGGTCCTAGCACGTCAACCTGAATAATGCAAATTAGGACTCGGCCTTTGGTATAGCGGCCTAGCCCTTCTGCTTTATGAATTTCTCCACCTACATCCACATAAATGATTGGTTTACAAAAAAACCAAGTTTGGTTAACTCCAGGTTGCATTCTTTATGTACAGGAGATCTAATTCAGTTAAACTCAATTGCCTCAACCATAGAGAGACTGCTGAGAATCTTTATCACACCGTTATAATCACTTTCTTAGAATGATGACTCAGCTTGATCCTTTCGAATCCACTTAACACAACGCAAACTAATATTTGGTGTCGATAATTTCAATCCCTGTCAGTAATGTGCACGACCTTTTTAGTCTCACTGAATTCAACAAATCTTCTAGTCGCATGAATTACTGCACAAATACCCTGCGCATAATTTGTGAGACGTTCAAAGAAATTTCTGTTCAATTCATAGTTTTTACTTCAATCAACTACTTAATTATGCATCCGACCTTCTCTTCTCCTTGAAAATAATTTAGACGGCATTTGTAAATTAGTAATAATGGGCTCCTCTAGAAAATTCTATGTTCTCCGCTAAAAAATAAAGTACGAAAACAAGATTGTTCTTTTTGTTTGACTTTCAATGAGAATTTGACGTGGTTGAGCCCAAAATTTATCCAAACCTCCATTCAGCTGACAAGTCTGTCAGCGTTGTTTCCTTAGGCGGTTGTTTCAAGCATCACCTTGACCAGACTACGGGAGCAACAGGTCAGTTGTCCCCCACAATTGGCAACTCGCTGTGAGTTGAGTTTATCAGTTTCAGCCCTCGAGTAATGCAAGACTCTAACTCAGTGTTGTCAATGGTACAACTCACACCATGAGTCAAATTCTATAGGTATCGAATCAATGTTTCAATTCGACTAGTGGTATTTAGTGCATTAATGACTTCCTTGCTAGTTGATTTTGACCAGCATGTTGTCGAGGGAATCAAATATCAATTGATGCTAGAGCATATTCAGTCTTCCTCTTTGTAGCACCAACTTCCAAAACTTGATTTTTAGAAATGTGTTGATGACAAATTTTTTTCTCTTCGGCACCTTAACAAATAACTGCAAACAATCTGAAACCCTCAGGCTGGCAGAAAACCAGCTCTAATACCACTTTAATGTCCCAATTGAAATAAATTTGGAACAACTCGAATTTTAACTCATAAAATCTCCGGATAAAAATTCTATTCATAAACAAAAGATTGCCATGTAAAATAGAACATATAAAATGCATGCAATTCTATAATCATAATAAGGATAAACAATCTTAGCTTTATTATAATATACAAAATGGGGTTTTACACGCTGGAATAACAAAATAGTTGAGATAGTTGGCCTCAACAGATATACAATAATGCCACAATAAGCCTCCCAAATCACACTAAAAATCAAATAACTACAACCTGTGAACCCTGAATGGATCCACCAAGGGAAGATGGATGCTCGCCCAATCTCTCTAAATCACCCGAGATTTCCATCCTGGGGCTATCAATGGAGTAGAGAACCAAGTTCTCAACTTCTCATACAAGAAACAATACTCAATCCAAGATGTTCTCCAATGGTCTCCTCCTCCTCTTTTATAGATTTGATGGACTCCTCCAGAACCTTCTATTTTATTATTATTTTAATCATGGAGCACTTTTCCCTCTTTTATTTCAATTAAAATATTCTTTTTAATGTGGGAAAATGGTAAATTGGCCATCGTTTCTCCCCAGGTCACTGAAATTATCATCTAACCATCCTATCATTTATATCTTCTCATTTCGGTTCCAATGAGCTATTACACTAAGGTGTTCGGCCTCGTATTCTTTCCGGAATGCCACCTTAAGTATAATTAATTGAGTCAAGCCCACTGATAACTCAATTTTCCGAAAGTCACTGGAATGCACCAGAATGAAAGGAAAATTGTTCAAATGATGGAATATACCAAGTGAATGCCATTAGAAATCATAGAAACTCCTCATAACTCCATCGGGACCCCTGATGACATAACCTGCTCCACGGACCTGACCATCCCCTGCAATGGAAATCCACCCTGGTTGTACTATGAAGAAGAACAAAAATGGGGACATGACAAAGGTATATGATATGGGAAAGTAAACAACTTCACACTCTATCAAAGGAATCTGTTAGGCCCCTTTACTACTAGTGTAACCCCTTATTGTTATTAGTACAACCCACTTATTATATTGTTGTACCCATGTAGTGCCCATATTTTTACTATTGTGCCCCATAGAAGCCCACTATCGTTATTATTGTGCCCTTACATTATTATTGTTATGTCGGCTCTGATTATGATATGACCCCTTAGACTCCTATATATAGAAAGGAGGTCTTTTCATTTGTATCATCCAAGAATTGTTCATTTGTGTAATGTAAAGGAGGTTGCCCCCTCAAAGAGGCTGAATTCTAAGGCGTTGATCTCTCTTTTCTAACTCTTTGTGAGCTGGTTTCTTAACATTTGGTATCAGAGCTTTGGATTCTAGGGTTTCACTGCTCCAAACAAGTCATTGTGGAATTTTCGCTATAACTTTTTTTTTTTTTTTTTTTTGCGAGGTTTCACAAGCTAAAAACAAAACCCATTTTAGAAGAAATCACACTGAATCTTGGGTCTGAATTTCAGAGCTTTTCGCACTATATTTGTGGAGATATGATCTGAGGAAGTTGGTATTTTTGTAGACTCCTAAATTACATTCCAAATAGGTGACCTGGAGAAAATCGTCATAACTTTAACTTTGAGCATTGGATTGAAATTTTGTAAGAAGGTACAGAAAGAGGACGGACTGTAGTTTCTTGTATATATTTTTCAGTGCCAAAGGTTGAAACAGTGACATGTGGCACTTCATACAAGTTTGCTCTGTTGGAAAAGTCTATAATCAGGTCATCTTGGGAGATTGTGCATAACTCTTTCTTGGAGAATCCAATTTGGATCAGACTGGTGGCATTGGAAAGAGGACACAGAGGGCTACTACAGGTCATAATTTTAGAACTTAAAGATCCAAAAGTACAGAGTTACAGTCGTTTCAAGATCGAGCTCCTAAAATCAAGAAAAAGCAAGATGAGGAAGTTTGATAGCAAGGATCTGGTAAACTGGATACTTTAGATGGAGCAATATTTTGATCTACATGGTGTACCACTGTTACAAAAGGTATGTATTGCATCTTCATATTTAGAACTGGATCAATTTTTATGGTATGAAGAGCTCTGTTCTCATAAACAACTTGTTACGTGGTCAATTTTCATGGAGGAAATGATAGCACATTATGAGGATACAAAGAGAAACACCTTCTTTAGAGCAACACCACAACAATTGGAAAGAGTAAAAGGGCTTGTGACATAGTGGAAAGAAAAATTATGGAAACCAGGAAGCATACCCCTCACAACTATAAAGATGGAAGTGTTGTTTCTCCTAGCCTTCCACAACCTACAAGGGTTACACCACAATAGTTGGAAGAAAAAAGAGAAAAAGGTCTTTGTTACAATTGTGATAGCAAATGCACTAAAGGTCATAAGTGTGCTGAGAAGAAATTATTTTACATAGAATATGAAGAGGAGGAAGAAAAGGATCAAGAACCATCAAAACAAGAGGATATACACCAAGACCCCATCCCAGAGAAAGAAGAAAGGAATCAGACCATATCTTGTAAAGCATTGGCAAGAATTACCACTCCTCAAACTCTCAAGATAGAAGGACATATTAATAAGAAAAAGGTGCAAGAAGTGAAAGATCACATCGAGAAAGAAGAAATGAATCCCAACCATATCTTGTAATTCATGGTCGAAATTACCACTCCTCAAACTATCAAGATAGAAGGACATATCAAGAAGAAAAATGTTCAAGAAGTGAAAGATCACATCGAGCATCAAGAAATGAATCCAACCATATCTTGTAAACGATTGGAAGAAATTATCACTCCTCAAACCCTAAAGATAGACGGACATATCAAGAAGAAAAAGGTTCAAGTGGTGAAAGATCACATCGTGCATCAACAACAAGTTCTCCAACTTTTAAAGGATAATGCCACTTTGGTGAAAACTCGAATGAAACAACAGGTAGATCAACATCGTAGTGAAAAATATTTTGATGTAGGTGATTGGGTATTTTTACTGCTACATCTCAAGTAAGCTATTTGTGACAAGGAAATGTTGGAAATACTACATGCACTTAAAAAATGGCGACCTTTCCGACTGGGAAGACACTTCAAGAAAATGGAAGCAAGGGATGAATTGAAGAAGGATGAAGAAGTATGGCCACTTATTCAAAAGTTCCAAAAGATCCCAATTCAAACAATATTGCTAGAAATTGAAGAGGAAAGAAAAATCATATTGGAACCTGGAGCAGTCATAGAAACAAGAACCCGATAGCGACGAAATCGATCAATTTCAGAGTACCTCATCAAGTGGGAGAACTTACCCACTGAAGATTCCACATAGGAGGACAGGAATTTTATACAGAGGCATCAAGAACTACTCAAGCGTTGAGGACAACACTTTTTGAGGTAGAGGGGCATGTTAGGCCCCTATACTACTAGTGTAACCCCTTATTGTTTTAAGTACAACCCCCTTATTATATTAATGTACCCATGTAGGGCCCATATTATTACTATTGTGCCCCATAGAAGCCTACTATTGTTATTATTATGCCCTTACATTATTATTGTTATGTCGGCTCTGATTATATTATGACCCCTTAGACTCCTATATATAGAAAGGAGGTATTTTCATTTGTATCATCCAAGAATTGTTCATTTGTGTAATGGAAAGGAGGTTGCCCCCTCAAAAAGGCTAAATTCTAAGGCGTTAAACTATTTTTTCTATCTTTTTGTGAGTTGGTTTCATAACATAAACTAAGAATACTAAAATAGGGTTTCCATCTCGAGGAGCTTAGAAACCACTTCCAAAGTTGAAAGAAATAAAAATTCATGAATTTAAGCAAACAAGACTTACCCCAAAAGTTTTGACCACGTTGGTTTAGGGATTTTTTTCCAGCCCTTCCTCTTACCAACTTTACATACAGAGATGATATACAAATATTTTGAAAGATAGTAATTATCCTTCTTGTACTTCCCCTATGGCACTCGCTCTCATAATTTCCATTTCTCTCGAAGAAAACATGAGTTTTCACCACCATGATTGAGTGTACCTCAAGTAGAGTACCCATGGCTAATAGAAAATTTCACCAACTAGACAAGATCGGAAAAATCCCTTTATATCTAGATATTTCACAATAAGGTTTGATCATTGCAACCTTATGCTGTCCCAAACTCATGGGTTTGGACATGTATAATGACTACCCTACATGGAGGGTATAATTTCCGATATTATTATTTCTTCTTTCAAAATAAAATAAAAACCCAAAAAATAATGCAGATTTTTTTATTAAACTTATTAGATTTTTCTGTAGTTTTCTTTCTATTGGTACTTTATTTAAATTTTGCACTTTTTGTTAATTAAAAAAGAAAATAGGAACATTATTTATAATTCTACAGTCCATTATGATGGAGATGTGTAAGTTGCTCATCCATCTTAGAATAAAAATAAAATATTATCTAAATAATAAA
>APFE030986047.1:209164-279326 GCA_000404065.3 Pinus taeda
AGACTCCTATATAGAGAAAGGAGGTCTTTTCATTTGTATCATCCAAGAATTGTTCATTTGTGTAATGTAAAGGAGGTTTCCCCCTCAAAGAGGCTGAATTCTAAGGCGTTGATCTCTCTTTTCTAACTCTTTGTGAGTTGGCTTCATAACAGAATCATCTTCTCATGCAGTGGAAATGGGAGACAACAAAAACTATGTTGTTCAGGCAGGGGATCAACATCTTTGAAGCTGGAGAATGGAGCTAAACTACATCTCAATGATATACTTTATGTTCCAAGTTGGAAAAAGAATTTTCTTTCAAATTCCTGCTTAGAAGATAAAGGGGATAGAGTTTCCTTTGTTGATTGAAAGGTTTTGGTTTGGGGAAAAGATTGGAGTATTGATAAAGCTAGGGTTATTGGAGTTCGTGAAGGAAGCTTATATAGAGTCATTACACCACCTCCTCAAGCCCTAGTTCATATGGAAATCAATCCCATTAAGCTATGACATGGAAGATATGGTCATCTACACTACAAGGTTATTCCCACTCTTAATCAACTAGTTCATGGCATTCCCAATAACAAAGAAGATTGTGAAGGAGTTTGCAAGGGATGTTCTTTGGGTAAACATACATGAAAACCATTTTCAAATAGTGAAACAAGGTCTAAAGAGATATTAGACCTCATTCATTATGATGTGTGTGGGCCTATGTCTGAAAAATCACTTGGAGGTCATATTTACTATGTAACATTCGTTGATGAGCACTCTAGAAAGACATGGCTCTACCTTCTCAAGAAAAAGGATGAAGTATTTGAAAAATTCAAGGAGTTTAGATCTGAAGTGTAAACTCTAACCAAAAGAAAAATAAAGACTTTGAGATCCGAAAATGGTGGGGAATACACTTCTAAAGAATTGATTTCATATTATGAAGAAGTGCGAATTAAGAGGGAGATCATGGTTCCCTATTATCTCGAACAAAGTGGAGTGGCCAAAATAAATAATAGGACAATTGAAGAAGGTATACGAAAAATTCTCCTTGATCAAGTCTTACCAAAATTTCTATGGGGAGAAGCAACATTAACAACAATATATTTTCAAAATTGAAGTCTAAGTCCTCATAGAATTCTTGAGAATATGACATATGAGGAATCATTCATAGGGAAGAAGCCAAGTATGGACCATCGCCGAGTCTTTGGGTGTCTTGCCTATATCCACATTCAAAAGGACAAACAAAAGAAGTTATATTCGACAAACATAAAAGGGATCTTCGTTGGCTATTCTCTCCTCAACGGCATATAGAATCTACATCAAGGAAGGAAGACATATTGAAGTAAGTAGGGACATTATATTTGATGAAAATCATGCCTACAAAAGATCCAAGGACATTTCTGTTGATTCTAATGATAAAGATACACCAATATTCCAAGATGAAGAAGTACAACATGAAAATCCATCTACAATTCAAGAAGAAAAAGAAGGACCAAGTGAGCCTATTCAACCTGTGATCATACCGAACACAGGGAAGAGGCCAAATTGGTTAAAAGCTACTCTTGAAGATGTTGAAGGACATGGAGCTACGAAATGAACCTTTAGAGAAAGTAAAAGATCAAAAACATATTCTGGATATGTTGGATATATAACAAAACTGATTGAGGTTGAACCATCTACATTTGAAGAAGCTACTCACCAAGAAGTATGGAAGAAGGAAGCACAGGAAGAATACCAATCCATCATGAAGAATGGGGTTTGGGAAATCGTTCCTAGACCTAGTGACAAATCGATTGTCACCTCCAAATGGATCTACAAGATCAAGCACATTGTTGATGGAATTATAAAAAAATACAAAGCTAGATTTGTTGCAAGGGTTTCTCTCAAAAGGAAGGCATATATTATGAAGAAATCTTTGCACCCACTGCAAGGTATACTACCATTATATCTTTGGTTTCATTGGTTTCTACAATGGGACGGAATACTCATCAAATGGATGTGAAGACAACATTTCTTAATGGGACCATCGATGAGGAAGTATACATTGAAAAAATATAAGGCTTTGAAGTAAATAAATATACTCATGTTTGTAGACTCAAGAAGGCCCTATATGTTTTGAAGCAAGCTCCTAGGGCATGGTATGCAAGTATTGATGCATACCTTCTAATAATTGGGTTTTTGAAGAGTACTGCTAATCCAAAACTCTACATTAAGGTTGTGGATAATGAGACAATCATTATTCTACTATATGTGTGTTGGGTGAAAATATGTTCGTTTAATTCTATTGTAGTACTTGACCAACTATTTAATTTGTCAATCCGAGGTCCGTAGACTTACGAGACACATGCACTATATATGCAGGACTGAAGTGGAACTAGTTTAATCTAAATTACTGAAATCAAATTAATCTAGGAAGGCATTGAAACATTAACTATGAAAGCAGGAAATTGCATAAAGGAAAAACAATACAACATGTGAAGAATTGAATGAAAAAAAACATATGTGAGCTCACAACAATAAAACTATCTCAAATTATATTACAAGAATTAAATTACAAATCATGAAAGCATAACAATAAAAGATGAAAAACTAAGAATTCTTTCCATTATTCATTATATCAAAATGAAGAGAGAGCACTCTCTTATATACATGAGGAATATAACCATCTCATAATTACATATCCAATATTCTCTCAAGCACTCTCGACTAATTTCCCATTATTACAAGATATGATCCCACAAATCTCTCAAGCATTTTTAGCTACTTTCCCATTATTACAAAATATGATCCCTTTGAATCCTCCATAAATCTCTCACATATCTTGGATAAGATATGCCAACCAAATCCTCCATGATTTTCTCCTTAGGAATTGGATAAGATATGCCAACCAAATCCTCCATGATTTTCTCCTTAGTAATTGGATAAGATATGCCAACCAATCCTCCATGATTTTATCCTTAGGAATTGGATAAGATATGCCAACCAAATCCTCCATGATCTTCTCCTTAGGAATAGGCTTGCATAATTATCTCCTTAATATGGTGGAGGAGATATTAATTCTTCACATATTTCCTACACATCACAAAACTCACATATTCTTGATATATATATAAAAATATGTATATTTTCTAATAATTAATCATAAATTTACTTGTAATACAAAAATGAATAAAATGGAAAATAAGAAGGTGAAACCCAAATGTATTTATGAAAATGATATGATAAAAGGTTAATGGGATGATGAAATGTAAAGAATAGTGAAGAAAAAGGTGGATGAAAATATGACATTTCTGAGTCCCAACACAATCGATGCCATGGGAAAATGTGGAGGTTTAATCATAGAATGGAACCCTATATTCATGTATCTAAAATCTTTGTGGTTATTAGATTCATTGCTAGTTGCGGATCTCATCTTTGCTAAATTGGATTTATCTTTTCATTTTATCAATGTTTATGGTTCGTACATTGACAGACAAGAATACTAGTCCTCTATTTATTGACTCCTGATCTTCAGTTCTAACAGAGTTGTCCTAGGTGGGGATCTAAAATTCACTTTGGGAAACTCAAAATTTTGGGGGTCCTTAACCAAACTAGAACGTCTGTCAAATTATATGGTCTCGCTCCTAGATGATCTCAATATTTATGATATTATTTCAACAAATACCATGCCCTCTTGGGAAAATAATTGAACTGGTCCAACCAAAATTTCTAAAATATTGGATGGATTTCTCATTTGAGAGAGCCTTCTTGAATCTAGCCTCAAAATAAAGTAGTTGACTTCATTTGGGGGAAAATCATACTACATCCCTATTCTTGGATTTGTAATCATTTACTAATAAACCTCCCAACCCTTTCATATTAAACCCTTCTTGGCTGGATGAACCTTCCACGCTATCCTTCCTCAAGTCAAACTGGTCTCATCTTTCCCATGACTCTCTCGAATCTCCTTGCTTTCAATTTCAAAGGAATCCAAAAAATCCAAGGAGATCATAGGCGAATGGGCTTGGAGAAAGCGAGAGGAATCCTCCAAAATATTATTGGAATCATAATCCAAAATTCATTCTCTTTGGAACCTGCTCTCCTCTCTAGATGCTTTGTTCAACCTCTAAGATCAAATCTCTAAGCTTGAAAAATCTAGAAACGAGATTCTTCTCAAACATGAGAAAGAATGTCACTTAAAGAGCTGAGCCCTTCGGCTCTTTGTAGGGGATGAATTACAAAATGCTTCCACAGAGTGGAAAACCACTAAAAACCCATAAATACCATATGGGATATTACATGCTCCTTTGAAGCTTTTGCTACCCCTTTCTTTGATATTGCAAGAGAAGGTTGTTCATAATTTAAAGGTATTTTCAAATAGGAAGATTGAGTCACGATTGAGCAAGTTCTCCAAGTGGCCAGACACTTTCCTTGTTTTGTTGAAGAGGAAGATAACGATATGCTAATGGAAGCGGTCTCAAAGAAGGATTTAGAAAATTTTCTTCATAGTTTCCAAAAGGATACAAGTCCTGTACCTGATGGGATTCCTATTGAATTCCACATCAAATGCTTGGATTTTATAGGTGATTATCTTCTCTTTGTCGTTGAATACTCTTGTTCATTAGGTCAGATGTTGGGGTCCTTCAACTCCACTTTCCTTTCTCTTAACCCTAAATATGACAACCTTGATTCTTTTAACCAATTTTAACCTATTTCCCTTTGTAATTCTATCTACAAGATCATCACCAATATTATAGCACTGTGTCTTAAGCATATCCTCTCTTTCCATATTTCCTCTAAATAGTTTGGTTTTATTTTAGATAAACAAACACATGAGGCCATTGGTCTAGTTCAGGAGGCCCTTCACTCAATCCATACCTCTAGAAAAAAGCCCTTGTTTTTAAAGTTGGTCCCTTTAATTCCTTTGATAGAGTCAACTGGTTATACCCTCGCCTCGTCTTACTTCACTTGGGCTTCTCCTTCTCTTTTGTTACCTAGGTTTTGATTTGTATCTCTTCCCTGTCCTTTATAGTTATGATAAACAAGGTTGTTTCCCCTTTTTTCAGTGTAGAATGAGGCCTTCACTAGGGATGTCCCCTTTCTCCCCTCCTTTTCCTTCTTATTAGGGAATGCCTCAACAGGATGGTTTCAAATGCTTTTCACTCAGGAAACTATAAAGGTGTCTCTTTATCTCAAAATTGTTTCCTTTCACATCTCCTTTTGGTTGACAACATCCATTATTTTCTCGAATGGGGACCTTATTCATATAAAAAATATAAAATCACTATTGGAGTTGTTCAGCTAGGCTACATGCATGAGAATAAATAGATAGAAGTCCTCTATCTTCAATTGAGCAATCTTAGAAAATGAATTATCCGTTATAGAAAACATCCTCTCTTCTCCCATAAATAACATCAGACATGGTTTAAAATATATAGGTTTCATTCTTAAACCATGTAGTTATCTAATTCAATATTGGTCATGTCTATTAGAGAAAATTGAAAAAATAATGAGAATCTGGAGCAATCGATGGTTATGTTTGGATGGACATCTAGTCCTCTGAAGATCAGTTATAGAAGCAATCCGTGTTTTTCGGGCCTCTTTTGTGTGGATCACCAGAGCAATATTAAGTAAAAATACAACAAATCTCTACCCCTTTTATTTGGTATGGAAAGGAGGAAAGGTACACCTTTGCACTCACAGCCTAGAACTCCATCTCTCTTTTGAAATATTTGGTGGATGGGGGGTAAAAATGCTCCCAAAATTTTCTCAATCTTTGGAAGCAAAAGGGGTCTAATGCCTTATCCAGGGAAATGGGTTATGGGCGAATACAATGGCTCAAAAATACATTTGATCCTTATCCATCCTAGATTGGATTCACACTTCCATCAAAGCTCATTAGAATGGCTCCATAACCTGGAAAGAAATCCTGAAGGCCTTCCACATCATAGGAAATAATCTCTACTGGAAAGTGGGAAATGGTAAAAAAAAATTAATTTGGAAGGATCCATGGATAGGTAACCTCCATTGGTATCATCTCCCTAATGCTCTTCTAAATATTTTGGCAAAAAAAATTAGTTCACCTTAAATCAATATTCTGCTAGGAAATCCTAGTTGTCAGCGACCGATCTTTAGCTTGAAGCATTCAGTTGCAATTATGTTAGGGCCCTCAAATTCTCAAATATTTTTCTATCAGATAATGAAGATGAAATCATATGGGAGATATTCCAAAATTCAGATATCTATCCCAAATTCAAAACATAGAGAATCATGCATGGTGGTGAAAAGTCCTTTGGAAACTTTGTTGTTCCCCCAAATCCATTATGTTCATGTGGGTCATGCTAAAATGTAGGGTTCCACCTGGGACACTCAAAATATATCTATCTATCTATCTAAATAATATATATATCTATATATATATATAATAATATATAAATATATATATTATATATATGTATATGTATATGTATATGTATATGTATATGTATATGTATATGTATATGTATATGTATATGTATATGTATATGTATATGTATATGTATATTGAAGGCCCTAACATTTGTATGCTCTGTGAATTGGAAGCAGAATCAATACATCATATATTTATTGATTGTCCTTTTACAAAACAGGTTTGGCTGGAAGTCAAAAACTCTTGCCCTCAAGCAAGTGATTGGAATGTATAAAATATTTCAAGTTGCCTCAAACCTTGGTTCTAAAGCCATTTTCTTGATAACTTAAAAATTATGCCTCTTTGTATTAGCTAGGGAATCTGTCTTGAATGAAACACAACTATTTTTGAAGACAAACCTCCAAATTCTTTAAAAGTCTCATTTAAGAGCCTTGCAATCTTAGCCATGTTCCCCTCTTTCTCATCCTTTAGTATTTATACTCCTTCTGTCACTATTGTTTTTTTTTTTTTTGGTTCGACTAGTGAGACATGTCTAGGGGATTGAATTTCCGATCACCTAGATACACAAGGGCTTGTCAACATGTTTTTTTCAAATTGTGCTACCACTCACAGACATCCCTATTAAAATTAAAACTAATTGTCCCTAGTATTTTTTTAACGGTGCTTCCCATGCCTCCCCAACCATTGGTTGACCTGGGGTGATCAATATTAGATCATTATATTTTTTTCATCCATCTCGATGCATTTAGAGTGGAAAACATGGAGGAATAAGCTCACAAGACCGTTTTTACCGGCGGGACCCAGTTTGGCAAAACAAGGTCTGAAACCTTCCTGGAGCATTTTGAGGCATTGAATGAAATTTTTTAGGCGTAATTTTTTTTGCAAAAGTGTAGTACCTTTTCATGCTATTCTGCACATAAATATATTTCCAACGATGCAAGAAGCATGTCAATTGGAGTTTGTATGCAAAAGTTATGCCACTCAGAAATTGACATACCTGTTTTCACCACCATGGTTCGAGAGGATGTCGCGACAACTCCCATTATTCATGGAAAAAGGGCTAGCCATGTGATTTTTATGTAAAATACTCTAGAAGAGTCTATATTGTAACTCTAGCTAAGAGTTGATATAGTCAAACCTAACCACTAGTAGGCTATTGGGATGTGTTATAACTAGGCCAGTAGAAGGAAGAGACATTCCATTCTTTCAAGTGCATTTGTTCCATAGCTGAGGAAAAATAGACAAGAGGGATAGGAGCTAGAGCACATAGAGAGGATTATGCATTGTAGCATCCCATAAGCCATAGGCCATTCTTCTTTGTACCTGCAACCATATTTATAAACAGATAAAGAGAGCGGAGCGACCTCACCTTCCAACTAGGTTTTCTCCTGACCGGGTTTCCTAGAGCATATCTTGTGTCTTATGCGTGTGTGTGAGATTTTACTTTTCCGTCCTCTTTTATTTTTTTGCATATTTTCCATTCACATGCATGCACTAATTACAGTCAAATCTATAGATCTAGAAATTTAATAAAATTGTAATAGTGTAGAATTTCATATTTTTAATATAATATTATCAAATTTGTTGTGATAAATCGTCGAGTGGCATTTCCACGAAAATTTATGGATCATGGGGGTATCCTTCATCTCTCATCCTCTCATTCTCTCTCCTTTTATGCAAATATTGGCCCTGCGTCAAATAACTTGGTTGAACTATTTTCTATTTACACCATTATCCTTTTAGCTATATCCAAAAATGTCAGAGGCATCCACATCTATGGTGATTCAAATTTGGTCATTCAATGGATGAAAAAAAAGCAGAGATTCAAACTTTACTTTACAACCGCTTATGGAAAAATTACAATTCAAAGTTGCAAATTTCTCACACATCTCATATAATCACATTTACCATAAATGAAGAAGTGGATAGGCTCTCAAAAAACAAGTTGGATATGGATAAAGGCATATGAAAAATCACTAAAGATAAAGAAGGTTGCCAAACATAATTTATTTTTTATCCTTGGTCTGATTGAGACACGAGGGATTCTATTTTGATACTCTACTTTTCAGTTCTACATATCCATTTCTTTTGAGAACTTCTTTCTTCCTATGGAAATAGATTTTGATTATTGTTCTTCATAGTTCAAATATATAAATGGACAAATTTTTTATGATATTTATATCAATGATGCACAGATAGGAAAAAAGGTTTCATAGGAAAATGATAATCACCTTTGGGGGCTCACATTGCATTGGCAACATTTTTGTATATACATTATGGTAGGAGGTGTCAATATTTAAATACCATTTTTGTGATATAAAGATGTTTATAAACAAAAATGACGATTTTTATTTACTAGACCATCATATGATCAAGTTAAATGCCATAAGAATGCTTTGACATATACAAATGTAACCTCTCTTATTTCACATAATGGAAGTTGCATACTTATTTCTTTGGAAAAAAAAAGAACTAATTCTCATGAGTTTCATAGTGAAACTGGGTCTTGGTCAATTCCCAAAACACTATGGGATGAAATATTTTGCCACCTATGTGACTGTTAGAGAATTGAAGATGAAAGATACTCTCTCTTATATTGTCCATCTTACAATCACATTTGATCTACTTTTCAAAATATTTGTTACAATATTAACCTTCTTGACCTTTTAAGTCAACAAAACTATGGTAATTTGGAAACACTATTATCACTTCTTTTTGAGCATAGAAATAAAATGTTAAAATATTATGATTAGTATCCTATCTTCTTAAGATGCAATAGACCATATAGATCTCAGTGAACATTAATTATAATCATCATCATAAAAAAATATAATTATAGTTATATTATAATTATTTTGAAAGAATTAGGTTTTTCCATTTCACATAAATTTGAAAAATTAAACTCATTAGTTAGATTTTTTTTTTTTTCATTTGCTCGTTGTTTAGCAATAGTATTGGCATACGTATGGGTTCAATAATATACAATTTACTTCATACAATTATGTTGAGCCTTAACGACTTTCGTTTGAATATAAAATTTAATCAAATATTTTTATATTAATTTTCATATGAAAAGATATGTAATGGATCACCGGAAGCTATCGATCTGCCCTATACGAAACTAGACTAGTAGTAGAGTCTCAAAATTTTAAGATCGTATATTGACAATACTATAAGTATATATTGTCTAAATTAAAAACATAATTAATAAAAATATGGCCAATACTATAAGTATATATGGTCTAAAGTAAAAATATAATTGATAAAAACATATTGCCAAATATTAACCATTATAAATACATCATTGACACTATAAAAAAATTATAACAAAAGTGTATTCTCACATAATCGTATTATATATAAGGAGAGTTCATTCGAATTGGTAGTTGTGAGTCCTCGTTTTCCTCAAATGAAGTGAAGGTGATGCCTGCTATATTTTTGGCCAAGATTGAAACTTTGTTAGTCAATCTCTCTAGTTTGTCCAAAATTTAGCACAAATCTCATGCTTGGGTAGTTATCGTGGGGAATTTTAATTTTAATCAACTTTACTATAAAGTTTAATCGATGATAATTTCTTTGTGTAAATCAGTGTCCAGATTCATATCACATTTGGTCGTTGTTGTAATCGACGTTCTGAACCAACAACGGTGGTTCATCATCAGGATGAGAAAGATCTATGAAAGGCTGATCTCCCACTTAGTTCAATAAATAGATGTTCAAGATGAAGAGTCATAGTAATCTTAGAAAGTTGTAAAGTTGACTAATAATTTAATTATTAAATTAATGTTTACTTATTAAATTAAAATTATTATAAATTTAATTATTAATTAAAAAATTAATTTATTAATTAATTATAATTATATTATTGATTAATTATTTAATTATAATTAATTATTAATTAAATTTATAATTAGTTTTTATGAATTTTAATTTAATAAATAAACTTTAATTTAATAATTAAATTATTAGTCAACTTTACAACTCTCTAAAATTAGTCAGTTCTTCATCTCGAACATCTATTTATTGAACTACATGGTAAACCAGTCTTTCATAGATCTTTCTCATCCTGATGATGAACCACCATTGCTGGTTCAAATATTGATTACAACAACAACCAAATATGATATGAATCAAGAAACTGATTTACACAAAGATGAGGATCACAAAAACTTGAAATCCGAGATAATTTCTTTGTTAATCCCTACTCCCCAATAATGTTTATCACAAGTTTGTTGGTGTAAAATTGTAATTAAATCAAAATTAAGTTTAATCTTGATTGTCTCAATTACTTAGATGATAGTCTTTCTGATACTCTACATGTCAATTTTTATTTTTTAACAATATCTATCATAGTTATATTGCTTACAATATTTTATTCATATTGAAAAAAGTTTAAACTTGATTTTCCTAGTTCAATTTATTATCCAAACCACAATTGTACATTTCTTTCTGATGTCCATATCAAGTAAGGGAAAATTATCAAGGGAACGATGATGACAATGATTATTAGCCCATCATAGCAATAAAATCAACAAAACATCATAGGAGATTGATTTTATTATTGCGACACTTCTCCACAATGATCCTAAGCACAACAAGGTCTTTTATAGTTGAATGATACCTCCTAAATCTTACCTAGCCTTAGCTCTTTTTCTATATATTTTTAGGCATACATTGATATTCTTTTGCAAAATAATTCCATATAAATTGGTTAAAAGGGGGTTATTTGTATTTGTTTTATAATTAATGGGAGTGTTTTGATCCCCACTTTTAAAAATAAGTACACTAAAGCTTTGAGTTCAAGGTTTAGGGAAACCTTGCTTGACTGCTAAACTGAAAAGTTTGTGGGTATGGAGGATGAAGATAGGCCCTCCAATTTTATGATTTCTACTTGGTAGCCTTCAATGTACTTAGCTTTCCCTTTTGTAAGCCACTTAATCCCAAACTCTAAATTGCTTCATTAAAAAACTTCTCCCTCTACATAAATAGTTTGAATGGTGTCCACGACATCAAGGGATTCATAAATATTTCGAAGGTAGGAATTCTAGTCCCCCAGGAGGATCATATTGTTTTCTTTGGTTTTATAAGTTAAACTTTTCCTCCAAAATTTCTTAGGATATAACCTAAATAGGTGCAAAAGGTTCTCTTATTTCCTACACCTTTTTTAAGTTTTAATTAGGAAATTGTGTTTATTTAGCTTGTTATATTTTAGGACTTATTAGGAGCATCAACAATACCTTTTATAGTAGCCTTACATTCTTTATCATATGAAGGGTTGATAATTTTACTTTCCTTTTTGCACATCGTAATAGAGAAATTTTTAATAGAAGTAGATAGGGCTGTCATAAAATTATGATAAAGGTATCGAATATTGTTCTGATTTCATAGGAGATCTATCTCATCATTTAGATCCTTTAAAACAAGAGTAGCTTCAATTTTTTCAAAAATGAAGTGCTTTTGGTTATCATAATTCTCTTCAATAGGGCTTTTGTGATCATCTGGTTGGATTTTTATCACTTCATTAGACCATTGCAAATTATTAAATTTTGAGAATTGTAGAGCTTGATTAGCTTAATACCAAACAAAGTCTCAACCACGTATTTAGAGTTTCTTTTGTATCTTCTAGCTAAACCAGGTCCTCATCTAGTCATAGAGAACCAATGTTAATGTCATTGCTTAAAGTAATAACTTTATTGGTTGTCCTTTTAACATTAAGGTTTCCTAACAAGAGGATATTGGTTGTCCCTTTTTTTTTTTTTTTTTTTTTTATCTAGACTCATGTTTTTAATAAAAAGTAGAATCTCCCTTGATCGGGGTGTGAATTGGCCTCATTGGGCTCATCCTGGCCAACTGTTTAATGCATATCTCCCAGATCTTTCTAGCCACCCTTTGCATGCATGCTGCACTTAGAGAGGTGGCGGTGCACATGAAAAGTTTAATTTCCATCCTTGAGGGTGGCAGAGTTATTATGACAGACGTTAAGGCGAGGTTTCCTTGTAGTTTGTTGGGTAAGTTGGTCTGTACCCTTCGTCTTCTATGGATTTTTTCCAGGTTGGTTGTCCTAGGAAACTCGAAGTCATTGTCTACTCTAGGTCTTGGAAGCAGTAATTGGTATGTCTCCACTCTTAATTTAGCTCCCTCTGCATGTATGGATTGGAGTATATGTCCTTCGATCTATGAGCTGCATGGTTATGTGGTTTGGTAGGACGGGAATCGGAATTTCCCGGAGCATGGCCTTGTATGGTTTCTAGTTTGGGTTGAGTCTTTAGTCTTGTATGTCCAGGTGTCTGTGGTCTATGGGATTTGGTTGTCTCACATGGACTCTTACAAAGTTTGGCCGACGAGCTTTTTTGTATGTCATGGTACTCCTTGCTCGGGTAATTGTGGAACTGTAAGGGTTTGGGTGTATGGTAAATAATGTTTGGTTCAAAGGTATTTTTAGTTTGTTCGAGCTTGAATTCGAGCTTCGGTTGCCTATATCCTCTGCCATGGCATTTGTTGGTATAGGGTCGAGGTTAGGAGAGCCCTGTTGGAACATTTTAGGGACAACCCTGACCTGCTGGATAGGGTATGTCATGTTTGGCTCTCTCGTATAGTTGTGGGATGGTCCTGGTCAAGGGGCAACTCTTGGAAAAATACTTGTCAATATAGGCTTGCTTCTGGACAAGTGGGTTTGGTTTTTGCAGCCTGGGTTCACTGCATTTGGTTTCGATGTAAGGGGTTTTGGGGGTTGTGGGCTCGGGGCAACTATCGGCTCAAAGTCTTTTTCTTTTCTCAATGTAACGTTCTGTTGGTTGATTTGAAAAATTATGAGACGTGCTTGGACAATACAAAGGTATTGATTGTGGATGGTGTTGTTAGTCAGTTTAGGCATGTTAGTGGGAAATGGTGGAACAATGGTAGAAGTGGGCCTGTAAAACTGTGTTGGCAGCCAGTTGACAATATGATTTAAAGCTGGTTCCTTACTACAACGTCGAAGTGACCCTTGGCAGTTTTGTGCTTCTAAGCTGCGACCCTATTTGGTTGATCTCCTAAGATTGACATAGGTCAACATCTGATCGAAAGAAGCAGAATCATGGTTCAGGCCTCTAGTAAAGGTAGGAATGGTTGTGGGGGCCATCACTGTGAGAAGCAGAGGAAGGCCTCCCCTTCTCAAACTAGTCAATCCAGCTCTTCTGGGGGGATGGGACGGGGATGCAAGTTGACCTCCCGTATTATATAGGAAGCTGGTAAGGGATATCAGTTTAGTAGTTCCAATATGGTCAAGCAACTTATTGCAGATTGGGAAGCATAGATCCGACAGATTGAGGAGGATTTTGAACTTGATTTAGACAATTGGAATTTTTTTATCCCAGACCCAGGCCACACTCGTGGCAGATCATTTCAATACAAGTAGACAATCCATTTGTTTTGGATGATGAAGAGCATTATGGTTAAAGCTTTAGAGCAGCTTCCTCCTGATATGCATTTGGACTCCCATGGACATCTGGACTACACCAAAGAGTTTCAAAAGATTCAATTTCAAATACAACATCAAAATGGTCAGCTCAACCGAATTGAGCAACACATCCCCTGTATTCCCCACACAGAGCTGTAAGGTTCCACTGTGAAGGACACTGCACTAGTGAATTCAACTGATGATGAGTAGCAATAATGCATCTTTGATTATAGTTTTGTATGAAACAATTTCAAATTTCTAGGCATATTAGTAGTTATGTTTATAGATATTTAGAAAATAGGAAGAACAAAGACTCTTAGACATACATAGCGTGGTTGGTTAGACTCATTATTTTTTGTTTTTGGACGACAAATTTTGCGGTTAGGTGACCAACAGGCTTGGTTTCCCTCAATTTAGGTTGAGGTCACCAAACTTTCAGACATATGGATGTAACCTGCTTTATTTTCGAAAATTAATGGAAAAGTACCACCAAGCTTACAAAAATAAAAAATAAAAAGTAGAAACATTAGGAACAAAATAACAAATTACTATATACATATTCTTGATATTAATATCTAAAACCTCTATCAACATGAATGGATTTAAAGAGTATTTCCTGTAAAGTTTGAAGTGAGGAAAAATGCTCTTTTTTATATAACGAGCATTTGGGGAATTTTTAGGTCTAAAATAAGCTTCAAAATGAAAAATGGACCATCAAAATCAATTTTACAACAACCAATCATATGTTAAAAAATGACATTGTTATTTCGAATGAGCTAAGATTGGTTGAGTTGAAAATATTTATTTGTGACATTGTGAGTGGTGGATAAAAAACTAAACAAAAGTTAACTATGATAGTGCTTAAAAAAATATACGTAGGATGAAAAAAATACTCAAATTAATTTTAAATATATAATTAATATAACCCATAAAATAAAAGGTATTTTTACTTTATAAGATATACCAAAAAAAATGCAATCATGCCACTTCAATTTATAAAATTCAAATAATAAATATAATATATTTGATTTATTAGTCATTGGCATTGTGAGGGACTATAGCAATAGCTTTGTGGTCAAATTCCCTTGATTTTTTATTTATTGTGGTCATTTTCATGTGCATAATCAAAGCTTTTGGGATTTTTTTAATAATTTTTTTTAAATTATTAAAACAATTTTATAATTTTTGAAAAATGTATTTTTCATTTTTTAATTGGCTTAGAATATTTATTTTTAAGGGACATAATAGTCTTGGTGGAGTGTATTTTTATTTTCCTATTTGTTAGTGTCTGACAAATCATTTAAAAAAAAAAAAAAAAACAAAACAAAACTAATTTTGTAAGTGGCCATTCCGTCGGTGAGTGCTCTGACTCTAACACTCACATTGTTATGGCTAAACATTGCTATTGTTATGCCCAATGATGCCAGAACTGATGGGGGGCCAGGTCCCTTACGTATGCGAGGGGGTTGGGGGCAGCTGAACAAATATGCAAATGAAACTTTCATTGTGCAAGAGTGCGGAGGTACTAGTGATGCTAAAGTTTGGTGGCAAAATCAAACTCAATATTATTTCAAATAGACTTGACGTACTTTGCAAATGTTTGGATGCAAGGATATTATTTGTGACCAAATCTTTCATTGTGCTATCAAGATTCCTCAGTGCAAAAGAGCGGAGCAAACTTTCATTGTACATAGTGCAGAGGAAGCTTTCATTACGCTTCCACCGCACCTTTGCACTCTGCCCCTTGATGTGTCCTAATGACTTCAAGAACTTCTTATGCCAGAGCTTTATGACATTACACCTCAGCTCTAGCAACGTATTTGATGATATTGGGTAACATAACTATCATTCCAACGAAGGTGTTGAAGGCAATGTTAAAGAGGCGATCATGGTAGACCTCCTCTTTCTTCAATTTGAACTATTTATCCGCTATCTCCAGCGCCAGAGCGACATGCATGCACAAGAAAATAAAGAAGTTGCCATAATAGCTAGAGACGAACCAGAAGGGAAGAGGCATGGAATGGAAAGTGAGCTCATCCAAGATTTTGGGGAGAATGCTAGAGCTTTCATTGTGCTTCCTTTACACCTCCGCACTCCCACTTGTCGATGTTTCCTAATGGCTTCGTGGAATTATTGTGCCATATCTATGCGGTTGCACCCTGGCTCTGGGAACATATTTGACAATATTGGATAACATAACTATCATTCGAGAAAAAATATTGAGGGCCATGCTAAAGAGGAGATCATGGCAAGCCTCCTCTTTCCTTATTTTGAATTGTTTCTCCACCATCTCTAACACTAGAGCGACTTGCATCCGCAAGAAAATAAAGAGGTTGTGTTAATAGCCAGAGATGAACCATAAGGGAAGAGTAACGGAATGGCTAGTAAGCTCATCCAAGATCTTGGGGAGGATGCTAGAGCTTTCATTGTGGGGAGTGTGGAGGTGCAAAGTAAGCTTTCATTTTACTTCCTTCTCAACTTCACACTCACATGCCCTTCAATGTGTCTTAATGGCTTTGTGAACTTTTTCTTCCAATCCCTATGTAGTTGCACCCCAACTCTAGCAACCTATGTAGTTGCACCCCAACTCTAGCAACATACCCCAACTCTAGCAACCTATGTAGTTGCACCCCCAACTCTAGCAACATATTTGATAATATTGGGTAACATAATAATCATCCCCGTGAAGGCATTAAAGGCGATGTTAAAAAGGAGATCATGGCACGCCTCCTCTTTCTTCAGCCCAAACTATTTCTCCACCATCTCCATTAATGGAGCGAGATGGAAAGGTTGTCTTAATAGATGGAGACAAGCCAAAACGGCAGAAATATGGAATGGATAGTGAGATCGTCCAAGATCTTGAGAAATATGCCAAACCTTTTATTTTGCGAATTGTGGAGGTGCGAAGGAAGCTTTGATTGTGCTTCCTCTGCACCTCTACCCCTCAATGTGTCTTGACTGATTCACAAACTTTTTCTTCCAGATCTCTATGCAGTTGCACCGTGGCTCTCGCAACGTATTTGACGATATTTTGTAACATAAATATCATTCTAACAAAGGCGATGTGAAAGAGTAGATCATGGCAGGCCTCCAAATGATTTCTCCAGCACTGGACCGGCATACGTCCACATGAAAACACCATTTCTTGTATTCGAACTTGGGAGCGATGATTTCAACCAGGTATAAATTTGAACAATGTGGGAAGAAATCCGTTCAGACGTCCTGAGAGCTGTGGGAGTTGTTGAATAAACCAAGAGGAGCTTCGTCAATGGTTAAAGATAATGTTGTGTTAGATGTGACAAGGGCTGCATGCCCGTCTTTCAAAAATTCTCACGATAGGGTAGTTTTTGTAATACATGCTAGGTCTAATTTTTGACATAACAACAGTAGAAAGAAATGGTTGGATTCAAAACATTTTTTTCGCTTCTGGTACATGTGAATCCAGGCGTTGCTAGCATCAACGAGAGGCCCGAGGAATTTTTTAGTCCTGTTAACCATACACAGTAATATTCTCCATGCCTCTATGTTAGTTTTTTCGAAATTGCTCCAATAGGCCGAATCTTCCACAAGTGTCATCAACAGGCTAATGTATCATGTGAGAATTATTTTAATTATGTTGAACATAGCTAGTCTAATTGGCATGATAGTCTGATATTTTAAGGAATTTAGACTTCTGTGATCCATAATATTGTTTAGAGAATTTTCGGCGAAATCACATAAATATCTTTTTGTCGACTCGTTTCGAACCAACCAGTGTGGTTCATAATCAGACAAATTGGTTCGAAACGCGTAGACAAAAGAATATTTATGTGATTTCGCTAAAAATTCTCTAAACAAAATTTGATATGTTGTTGAAAATACATCAAAAATAGTGGCAATGGTTTCTACATCCATATCATACCATCCATCTCTGTAAATCGAATGAAGGAATGCACGAATAATCTAATTTCCCATAACCAACGTAAGATAAAATCAGCAACTTGTGCAAGACTTTCGAAAAAGGCAGTTGACGCCTCCTCAAAAGTTAAATTTAATGGTAACGAACAAAAATCATTGTTAGCTTTATTGTAAGTTACTTAATAGTTTTATCGGAGGCATGTTCAGTATCTATGAAAATATTCATTAGTAACCAATACTTCCAAAGTTTATAATTTATTACTTTAAAATATAGAAAGGACTTTTATAAATCAATATTGATCACAACAAAAATAATAAAATGAAAATATTCAGCATACGTTCGCTTAAACGCTAGAGGCCACCCATGTAAATCTCCACTATTGTTTTCTCTTATTCAAAGCATTTGTACGACTCAATATTATGCAAATTAGTTGAATTTCTAATAGGTAAAAAGGTAAAATAATTAGGTAGCATTCCTTGTATCAATAAAAAGATCAATAATAGGAAGTAGAGTGACATTTCTAGTAGCTGCGAAAGGCCTCATCCAATTATAACAAATTGAGTAGTGGAGTTCGAATTGTTGGGGGAGTTAAGCTCACACTTGATGGCATGTTATCTAGGATCATGGGGAGGATGCTAGAGCTTTCATTGTGAGGAATATAGAGGTGCAAATGAATCTTTTATTGTGTTTCTGTCAAACCTCCACACTCTCGCCCCTCGACGTATCCTAATGGCTTTGTAGACTTCTTCTACCATATCTCTATGTAGTTGCACCCTGTCTTTGGAAACATATTTGGTGATATTGGGTAATGTTTTTTCTTAGATTGTACAGAATGGTGCGATAACGACTCAGGTCGGGGGCTGTCACTCTGATCCCCAACCTCTGTTATGCTTTTGACTTGCGAGAAATTGCAAAATACCAAATATGCGAAGAAATACAACCTAGAACACAAAACAAAATGAGAAAAATAGCAAGTATTTTATTATTTAGAGATAGAAAGCAATGTTCACTGTCCTCTTCGAGGGGGCAACCTCCAACGGAGCAGAGCTCGATTACAAAATAAGACTCAATATTTCTCAATGGGGAGTCTCTATCCTTTATATAGGATTCATACATACAATACCATGGGCCATTATCATGGTTCTCTCAATGCCATCTATCTAATACCATGGCCCATTTGCAACTAACTGTGGTCCCTTTCTGAAATGTGGTTCAACTACTTACAATTATTAATACGGACTTTATTGACTCTTTAACTAACTATAACTATGACTTGACCCTATTACATAAATAAAGGGGTTAGGGTTGGATGCTAACATGCCCTCCCCCATCAAAAGCAGCCTTGTCCTCAAGGCTGAAGTTGCGGAAACTAGCGAAGAAAAGTGGTTGGTTCCCAGGTCGCATCTTCTGGAGAGGTGTCTTTCCACTTGACAAGGAATTCCTTGATCGTGCAGCCCTGCAGATGTCGTTCTCGTGTATCGAGGACTTGTTCAGGTTGGAGCCAGAGTGAACCTTCTTCATCCAATTCAAGTAGACTAGTTTGAATTCTGCAATTGTTCCCCACCACTTTCTTGAGGCATGATACATGGAAGACGAGATGGAGTTTTGAAGTTGGTGGCAAGGCTAGCTTGTAGGCTACTGCTCCAATACACTGAAGTATTTGATAAGGTTCGTAGAATTATGGAGCTAATTTTTGGCGACCCTTTTCTTTGAGAGATGTTTGATTATATGGTTATAGTTGCAGGAATATCTGATCCCCTTCTTGAAATGTACGCTCTGAACGATGTTGGTCTTCCTGTTGCTTCATTCGATTCTAAGCTTAATGGAGATTATCTTTGAGACGGGCTATCATGGTTGCTCGGTTTTGTAGGAGTTGATCCACTGCTTGCACCTTAGAGCATCCAGGGATATAAGAAATAGGTGAAGGTGGGAGTTGGCCATACACTATTTCATATGGAGTCATCTTGGTGGTTGCATGATAGTTAGTATTATACCACCATTCAGCTAAAGGTAGCCACTGTACCCATTGATGTTGCTTTTCTGAAGTGAAGCACCTTAGGTATGTCTCTAAACATTTGTTGACTGCTTTAGTTTGACCATCAGTTTGGGGATGATAGGAAGTACCTAGTTGGAGTTGGGTGCCTTGTAGCTTGAAAAGTTCTTGCCAAAAGTTACTGGTGAAAGTCGGATGACAATCAGACATAATGGAAGTGGGCATGCCATGTAGTTTGAAGGTCTGGTGCATGAAAGCTTGAGCCACCAAAGTGGGGGTAAATGGATGGGGTAGAGCACACAAATGAGCATATTTAGAAAGTCTGTCCACAACCACCATGATGATTGATTTGTTGCCTAAATTTGGGAGACCAGTAATGAAATCCATAGAAACATCCATCCTTATGGAGGTAAGGATTGGCAAGGGTTGTAAGGTGCCTGGTAACTTGATTGTTTCTCCTTTGTGGCATTGACACACCTCACATTCAGTTACAAAAGTAAGAATGTCAGTTTTCATGCCTGTCCAAAAGAAAGAACGACGAGTGCGAGCATAAGTCTTCTGAAAACCTGCATGGCCTACAGTGGGAGATGAGTGCATCTCTGCCAAAATGCGCGTTTTGAGGGTGGATGTCGGCGACATAACTACTCTATCCTTGTAGCGAAGAATCTCATCCTTCCAAGAGTAGACAACTGAGGAATTAGGATCTGCTCTCAAGTTATTAATGAATTGGGAGAAAGAGGGGTGTGAAAACCACTCCTTACAGGCTTCTTCAATCCAATCGGGTATGGGAAGAGAGATTGATAGCAGGGTGCTTTCATCCTCAAAATGGCGTGATAAAGCATCCACTACTCATTGTCACGCCCTTTCTTGTAAATTATCTCATAATCATATCCCAACATTTTGGCCAACCATTTATTTTGCTGGGGCAAGGATAGATGTTGCTCCAAAAAATATTTGAGGCTTTGATGGTCTGTACGGATTTGGAAACGTCGCCCCAATAAGTATGATCGCTAGGTATCTATTGCATGTAAGATGGCCATCATCTCCTTCTCATAGGTAGATTGTCCCAAATGTTTCCCACTCAGTTGTTGGCTTGTGAAAGCCAAGGGTCGACCTTCTTGTATTAATACAACACTAATACCAGTACCTGAAGCATCAGATTCAATCACAAAAGATTTGGTGAAGTCGGGTAGTGCCAATACGTGAGTGGAACACAAGGCCTGTTTGAGAGCCATAAACGCTTGTTGTGTTGCATCAGCCCAGAGGAATGAATTTTTCTTGAGAAGGTTAGTGAGGGGTCTAGCAATGCGACCATAATTTCGGACAAATTTGTGATAGTAGCTGGTGAGACCCAAGAATCCCTTCAAACTCTTCAAGGTTTTTGGTTGGGTCCAATCTTGCATTGCCTGTATTTTTTTGGGATCCACCTAGACACCTTCACGCCCCACAATGTGGCCCAAATACTTGATTTCTTCCATGCCAAAAGAGCCACTTGGAGAATTTGACAAATAATTTGTGATTCTAGAGCAGTTGCAAGAACATGTCTACATGTTGAAGATATTTTTCCCAGGTTAGGCTGTAGATGAGAATGTCATCAAAGAAAACGAGGACAAATCTCTGGAGATATGGTTTCAGTAGGTGATTCATGAGGCTTTGAAAAGTGGATGGGGAATTACAGAGACCAAATGGCATGACCAAGAATTCATAATGGCCTTCATGAGTTCAGAAAGCAATCTTGGGAATGTCTACTTCTTTCATGCGTATTTGGTGATAGCCAGAGCAAATATCTAGCTTAGTAAAGAATTGAACACCATGTAGTTCATCATGTAGATCATCAACAACTTGGATAGGGAATTTGTCTTTGAAAGTGAGCTTTTTGAGGGCCCTAAAGTCTGGACACATGCACCATTACCCATATTTCTTGAGCACCATGACCACTGGTGATGAATAAGGACTGATGCTAGGACGAATAACACCGACTTCAAGGAGTTCCATGATGATTTTTTCAATTTCATTCTTTTGGGCGAAAGGATATCGATGGGCGCACATTCGGCGGTTGTGCCCCTGGGACCAAAGTGATGCTATGATCATGTTCCCCTCTAGAGGGTGGAAGCTCCTTAGGTTTTTCAAATGCTTGTTGGTGGCGATTTAAGACCTGTTGCATCTCAGGATGAATATGAAGAGTAGTGGGCTCTATGGCCTGGATGACATTAAACTGGGCAATAACTTCATGATGGCCCTTTTTCAACAAATTTTCCATGCGATGCGAGCTAATGATAGAAGGAGCACCTGCCTGGAGTCCATGAAGGGTATGCATGTGGTCATTATGCTTAAAGCTCATATATAACTTTTGGAAATCCATGGTGATTGGGCCTAGTGTGCGAAGCCATTTAGCACCTAAGACAATGTCACAAAAACCCATGTTAATCGCAAACATGTGGGTCTTTAGGTGGTAGTCTCCCATCTAGAGTTTGATATTTTTGCAGTGGCCTTCACATTTCATTGTCCCCCCATCAACAACCTAGCCATGGAAATTAGAGACTGCTCTGACAAAACAATTAACAACTTTGGCGACTCGTTGATGGATAAAGTTATGAGTGCTACTACTATCAATCAATACTACTACAAGGAATTGTTTAATAAAGCCTCCGATTTTGAGAGTTTGGGGCGCAAAAATGCCCACCAAATCATGTAGTAAGATAACTGGTTCCTCTAGCGTAGCTGGGAGTTCATTGTCCTGCTGGGTTTCCTCAACTTTTTCCTCTAGTCCCTCAAGGGGTGGGGTTTCCTCAGATGAGTTGTGATTAGTAACATCAATTTGAAAGAATTTGGGTTCCTTGCATTTATGCTCAGGGGAGTATTTGTCATCATAGTAGTAGCACAATCCTTGTTTTCTTCTTTCAACCATTTCTGTTGGAGACACCTTTTGAACCTTAAGTGTTTGGGTAGTCCCTAAGCCTGGGTGGGGCATCCCTTGGCTATGAAATTTGGACGAGGTGATTGGGTAGCTAAAGCACGTTTCACTTCGATAGCCTTTGTGTAAGCATCCATCCATGTAGGTGGGTGGTGCATTTAGGCATGGGCTTGGATGGATTCTTTGAGACCACTTATAAAACATTCCAAGTAGAATTCATCTCTGAGACCTTCTGTGTGGATGGCCAATGTCTCAAAGGCTGCAATGTAGTATTTTATTATGCCTGTCTATTAGAGCTTAGTAAGACGACCCAAAATATTATATTCTCTGTCAAAGAGGTCACAAAGATATTTTGAGAACACCTTCCAAGTTATGTTCCCGGGATAGCATTTCTGAAGCCGTTGCGACCATTGCCATCTCTCTTGGTCCAAGGAAAGGGCTCCCACATGTAGTTTAGTTTGATCATCTTGGATATCATTCAGAATAAAATATTGTTCCATTTGTGCGACCCATACTTTCAGATTAGAGCCATCAAATTTATACATGTCCAACTTGGGTGGGTGAGGGTGGGAATGTTGATGATTTCCATGGAAGTGAATATGATGGATAGATTCTCCTTCAAGGTCTTCATTAATACCATGTGCTTCCGGATGAAACCCTGACGTGCTCATTTTGAATTGTGCCATGAATTGCTGCATCTATTTTGCTAGGCTCTGGAAAGAATCCAACTTTTGTTAAAGGCGCTTGATCTTCTCATTGGCCATGACTTGAGCTCTGGTTTCTACCATACATAGATCTTCGTCACTTGTCATCACTTTGAAAAAATTGGGACCACCCGAAAATTGAAGCTGACAAGTGAATGGTACCACTGCGATTAGATCGTCGTCCTGAATATTATGGGTTAAGTCTCTTGTAAGCATCCCATGTAGGCTTCATATATTTTTGTTTGTTTGTTTGTTTTTACTTCCCACTGTTCAATATTGCAGTGGCCAAATTCTAGAAAATTGATCCTGCCAAAATCAGGCCCAAACTATAGGAGCCACAAGCCTCACTGCGCAAGTGGTCAAATCTACCTATGAAACCCCAACTGCTGACTATGAGTTGGACAGAACCCCAACTGCTAGATCTAAATGGTACTCTGGTGGTAGAACCTCAACTGTGGATCTCAATGTTGCAGCGACGACAGAACCCCAACTGCTAGATCTAATCTGGAAAATAAGATAATGGTTGATCTTCAGAGAGTCGAAGAAACCATGGTCTCAAAGGAGTGTCAGGTGCTATAGATTATAATATACATAAGGGTCCAACAATAGTAATCAACCCAATATTTTAGGGAACTAACTAAGGAGGATCAACCGTACCCTTTGCAACCCTGACATGCTCATTTTGAATTGTGCCATGAATTGCGACATCTATTCCGCTAGGCTTTGGAAAGAATCCAAATTTTGTTCAAGGCGCTCGATCTTCTCGTTGGCCATGACTTGAGCTCTGGTTTCTACCATACACAGATCTTCGTCACTTGTCGTCACTTTGAAAAAATTTGGGATCGCCCGAATATTTAAGTTGACAAGTTAATGGTACCACTGTGATCATCTCGTCGTCTTGAATATTATGGGTTAAGTCTCTTGTAAGAATCCCAGGAAGGCCTTAGATTTTTGTTTGTTTGTTTTTATTCTGAATGGAGTTTTACTCCTCGTTGATCAATACTACAATGGCCAAATTCCAGAAAACTTGATCCTACCCAATTTCTTGTGAAAATTGGGCCCAGACTATAGGAGCCACAAGCCTCACTGCGCAAGTGGTCAGATTTTCCTGCAAAACCCCAACTGCTGACTGTGAGTTGGACAGAACCCCAACTGCTAGATCTGAATGGTACTGTGGTGGTAGAACCTTAATTGGTGGATCTGATTTTTGCGGCAACGACAAAACCCAAACTACTGAATCTGATTTAACAAATAAGATAATGGGTGATCTTCAGAGAGTTGAGGGAACTATGGTCTCAAAGGAGTGTCAGGTGCTACAGATCGCAATATATAAGGGTACAACAATAATACTCAGCCCAATCTTTCAGGGCACTAATTAAGGAGGATCAACCATACCCTTAGCCATACTACCTGACTACCCTATCGTACGCGCGAGTAATATCCCCGAGTGTTGTTCTTAGTGTACTGTAGCAGCAAGACAACCAACGATTTATTTAAGGTGAGGTTTTAGGTGAGCCTAGGGGGCTTCCAATATACCCAGAGGGTACGTGGAAGGTAGTTCGTACACGATTCTATCTAATGCGCTACTACTTGAAGGGGTACCCACAGGGGTTACAAGGGAGTCCAACAAGTGTGACCACCTCTTGTATTTCCTGCGTGTATGCCTCCCCAAATCCACAGGTTTATGTGCTCAACGACAGATCCCGTGGTTTAAAGATGTTGGAACATGTCTCTAGCCTAAAAAAAGTTCTGCCAAAAATGGAGGTACCATTGGCCCTGGAAAGTGCTCTAATACCACTTTTTATCCTCTTGACCTGCGAGAAATTCCAGAATACCAAATATGCGAAGAAATACAACCTAGAACATAGAACAAAATGATAAAAACAACAAGTATTTTATTATTTAGATATGAAAGCAATGTTCACTTTCCTCCTTGAGGGGGCAACCTCCAACAGAGAAGAGCTCCATTACAAAATAAGACTCGATATTTCTCAATGGGGAGTCTCTATCCTTTATATAGGATTCATACATACAATACCATGGGTCATTACCATGGTTCTCTCAATACCATCTATCTAATACCATGGTCCGTTTGTAACTAATTGTGGTCCCTTTCTTAAATGCAGCTCAACCACTTACAATTATTAATACGGGCTTTATTGACTCTTTAACTAGCTATAACTATGACTCGACCCAATTACATAAATAAAGGGGTTAGGGTTGGACCCTAACAACCTCTCTATTCTAATTGTCTCCCAACAACAAGCTATGGGGGGTAGTCCCTATGGAAGATGGAAATGAAAGACAAGATGGAAACCAATGAGTCCAAGAGACATGATTGAATGGCCTAGCCACTTGGTTGATTTAGCAAGATTTATAAATTAGATTAGATTTAAATGTGAGACCAGTGCCTTATGGAGTCAATTTCTTGCTTTATATCGATTAGAGACCAAGTAACCGGATGAACAATCGCTACTTGAACGAATGAATATCCTATGTGCTATGCAAATCCTAAGACCTAGGTGTGATGCAAGAATCTTGGTTGATTTTAATTTAGATGCTTATTCTAAATGTAACCTTCCTCTTAACTATTTTGGAACTAGTCTCTAGAGTAGGTTGTGGGATAGAAGCCAACAGGAAGCAAAAAAAGGCTTGATTAATGATACCTCCCCTTGTGTTCTAACCACCTGATGCCTCCAAAACTGTAGATACTATGGCTCTAACAATTGCAAGGTCACCATGTTAACCACTAAAGGGGTGCTAAGCCCGTCAAGCTTAATTGAGAAAGGGTGGCCCTAAATGTCTATCAACCAAGCTTATGCTTGGAGGTAAGTTATTAGTGCAACTAAAATTAGAATGCAATGTGAGATGGATTGAGTGATTCTTAAGGTAATATTGGTTAAAATTGTTTTCAAGTACTTAGTTATGATTTGAGTCCAAGCTATATCAACAAGTACTTACTAATAAGATGCAATACTAACCAAAAGAAAGTGCCAATTTAACAAGTGCCAAACATGAACAAGAAACCCTTTCAAGTACTCAAGAAAAAATTATCCTCCACAAGATATTAGCCAATACTAATGATAGAAATGATAGTAGGTAATGAAACTTAGAGCACTTATCCACTTTAATGATTTGCGAATGATTTCAATGCAAGTTGCCAATGACAATTATTTGAGATAATTAGAAATCTTCCGAGATATTCCAATGATGATTTCACAACAAGATTATCAATGATATTATGCCAATATTACTTAATTCTAATTTAGAGATGATAAATTAGATTAGAAACCTTTAAGCCCTATAAATCTTAAATATTTAGTGCAATTATCATTCACAAGTAGTTTTTTTTTTATAGTCATTTATAGTATATTCTTTCCAAAAAAAGCGGGGGGAGAAAATCTCGAGTACATATGAGTTGAATAGATCAGGGAGGATAGAGAGGCAAAAATATCAGATCCTTCATTTCCAACTTTTACATATAGATCATATATTTCTAATTTTCCAACTACATCTAACTTAAACATTTTTACAAACTGTTTCAAGAGTGAAATACATTTGTTGAGCATATCTAATTTAAGGAGAGAGTAAAATGCCGAGACAGAGGTTGATTTTTGTTGATGAGAGAAACAAATCATGTTGATTCTTGAATATGACTGCTCCTTTTATTCTTTATTAATGGGCATGTCCTCATAATACTGATTCTTGCTGCCACAGTCTATCGAATTTGAGTTTTCTCCTAGTTTCTTGGCCACCATGTATTGCAAGGTTTGGAGTGAATTCTCAAGATGTTCACATCAGTTGTTGAGTTTCTTAATGGATTTCTGATGTTCATTGCATTGATAGTTAAGACATCCCATCTTTGTTCTACATTTATCTTTCCACTGGTTGTGCAGAGATTGAATATGATCCAAGACCACTTTGAGGGATTTGTAGTGTGGGCAGGATTGGGAGGGATCCATGTAGGAAGATGAAAGGAAGTAGAAGGAATAAGGAGGCTAAGAGAGAATAGGAAGGATGAGGCACAACTGAAGGGTAGGGGGGATAAACCAGAAGCACACAGAAAATTGAGGGGGATACTCTGCCAGAAAGAAGGAGAATATCATGAGCTAGCAGGAGAGAAGATAAGAGCTGCATGAAGAGGGGAAGGAGACAATGAGGATCTCATGTCTCAAAAGAGTCATCATATCGATGGCATTGAAATGTGTAGAAGTCAAAGGAGCAATATCAAGGACGGACACAAATCTTCATTAAGGATGGTTCTTTGAATGTTGAGGGATACAATGAGATAATGACATTGGCAGGAAGTGAAAAGGAGGAGAGAAAGGAGCTATACTTTCTAAAAATGGGATGTAGAAATGACAGGGAGGAGATAAAGTATGAATTAAGGGATGGTTTTGGGGAAACTTTCTTGATTAATTCTTGCTTATCCTTGAGGTCTAGCACAAATGTTGTTTGCATACTTGTTGGCTTAGTGGGCACTGACCCAGGTTAAACATTAGTTAGCCAAACAAATCCCTACACTACTGGCCCTTTCGGCATCAGACCGTAGAGTGTGGACCGAAGTCTCACCCGAGGCTGTATGGGGGGATGCTGGAACCAAGTTTCTGAACCCTGAGATGGTCGTGATGTTGGTTTATAGCCTCTATCCCTACTTTAGTGCAAGTTGCTAATCCTTAGGGCTCAGTCAGTCTACCCTTTATTCCACCCTTCAGTACATCCACAAAGGTGTAAGGTTGACCTTCGCAAAACCTTAACCCGTGGTCCAGTTACTTTTGCGCAGCTATGACAATGTATTGTATATGTTCCCAAGTTATCTCAAGTGTTTAACTTATCTTACTAATCAATCATAGATAGCACCGCGTAAATTGATATCCTTACTTGCGTTCAATTAACCGATACAATCACATATATTTGTGCATCAAATAAAAATTGTAAATTAAACCCAAAACACAGTATAATCAGATGCGTTAACAAGAACTAAATACACAGTAATTGCATAATACTTCTCTTTATTGATATCTTCCAATTGAATACAAACTCTATCCGCCATGCGCTCACAGCTGTAGGGGTCCACACATTCAATTGTGGACTTCCACCTTAGGCCTCCGCTCACTCAGCTGCAGAGCCTCTACCTACGCTAAGACCCAAAAACATTTAGACTTCTCCACTCTACTTCGCTACTTTCTTTCTTACTTAACTTCCTATAGCTTAATTACTTAGCTCCTTTTTATACAATCCCATGGTTGGTGAACCATGGGTGGATCTTTATAGTTGATTTGACACATTACAAAATAAGGGTGGACAACCTTTCATGACTCTTGACACCTTCACGCTCCGTGACCACAAAATGCAGAGAATTTACAACTTTATTACAAAATTATCCCAAAACATGGGCTTTTAGCCCCAAAACTTGATCTAGATGGCTCCATAGACACACATAGGACAAGGAGGACCCAAGAAAGCACAAAAATTAAAGAGTTTGGATTATGCTTGAACCAGGACCATAGCATAGATCTCGTCATTCTGATCGTGGTGGTGCGAATGGTTCGTCAATCTGAGTTCAAATGCGAAAGTTAGAAGTAGTCAAAGTTGGGTTGACTTTTTGATGACTGGGCAAGCTTAAGGAGGCCACAATTTGGACTTTTTCCAGCCACCAGATTCTGGCCAATCTGGGCCATATTCCAGGCGAAATTGTGGGGTTGTTAAAATCACTCCTACGGCTAAAATTCAAATTTCTTAAAAATGGCATTTGTTATAAAAACAAAAATATATATAATTAAAGGGGGTGGGGACCACCGACCCCACCACCCCCATCCACCAACAATTCACCATAATAAGGTGAGGCCGGCGAGAGTTGAACCCACCCAGCCACATGGGCGGCCCACCGAGTGGCCTCATAACAAATCACACCCCACATATAAAACAACCAACGTATATTATATATGGCCCACATCATATATGATATCAATACAGACAACGAACGATGGAGGTGGGTAGGGTGGGCGGGTCGCCCAAGGTGGGCCTGACCCAACCAAAAACTTAATTAAAATTTTTATTCGTTGGCCATGTATAAAAAGGGAGGAGGTGGAGTTTGACCACCTGACCTCCCCCCTAATAAATAAATCATAAACCAACTCAACCAACTAACTCATTGGTAAATCTGGCTAGAAAAATTATATTAACCCAGTTTCTTAGTGCACAGGGACAGATGGAGGAACCAGGAGCGGGCACCGATTTCGAGATAGAGGAGGCAAAATCTTGGCATGCAGTTCGAGGCAACATTTTGTAGGAGGGGTGGAAATTCACTTTGTCAGATTTTGACAAATTTTATATGATTTCAGCACTTCTCAACGCCACGAACGCAATGTCACTGTCCATGTCTCCATTAGAGTTCTGCATTTTTCAGCCATTTCCAGTATGAGGATGGAACCACGATTGCTGCAAAAAACAGGGAGCGGAACCATGATCCTTGCAATTTTCCTAAGGAGGTAATTTTTCTCCATGTCGGAATATAGTCAAGTTTATACTTGTTTTTCATGGTTTTCCACAGGGATCACAATGGCGAGGTCAGATTTTCCATTTGAGTTGCAGATTTCCAGTCCACCCATGGATCAGAACCTTTGAGGAATCTAGGGGGAATCTAAAAGATTCCTTAAGCTCCAGATTCTCAGCTTCTCAGAATTCAGATTTTCGACAGCCGATTTTGCACTATTCAACATCACAAATCTGATGTTGCATTCAGATTTCTCATTCTCTCATTCTATTCTTCAACCACTTTTCTAGGTGGGATGCAGGGGTCAGCATTCATGTGCGAGCGTCCATTTCCATGTGATTCGATGTTGTGAGATCGATGGCACGAATAACTTTAGCAGTTTGACATACGCTTCTTCAGATGGCCCTTGGTTGTGAGGTATATGTTGTGTTCATGTACTTCTTCTTTATGCATTGTGCTGCATATTTCCTGCTTGATGTGACGTGGAATCGTCTATGTGATGTACTTGTTGTCATGATTTGTCATTTTATGTTTTGAGATCCCTTTGTTGTATGTTGATGGGATACTCATGTTGTCATCATGCATGTTTGTGTTGAGATCCCTTTTATGCCATGTTGGCAGGATGCTCATCATGCATGAGTTCGTGTCATACTGATAGGAGTCTTTTGACTGAGAGTTCCTGTAGTGGAACATCTCTTGGAGTCACTCCTGCGTGAGGGAATTTTCCTTGTATGATCGCGACATCACCTCTTATGTACATCATCACTATTGACAGCACTTAATGCAACGGCCTAAACCATCTTAACACCGGGGCCCAGAGATGCAGCCCTCCTGGATGAACTCCGTTATCAACGCTTATGTTTTTATGTTGCTAATGATTGACATGTTCCTCTTCTTTACAAGATGCAGATGTATTTATTAATGTTATTTTACAGATGCAATTTAACACATCACGAAAGTAAAAGGTCTTGGAAGGGTCCTTCGTGACACCTGGACCTGGATCAAAACTGCTCTTGGGGGAACCCGTTCCCAACAGGCCCCCAACACAAACATGGTGACTCACACTAGAGTCACTCTACAGGCGTGGAGATCTTGGCGTGAAGACCTCCCAGCTCAACCTGTATGATTGCCACTTTGGTGGTGCACTGCGCGACTGCCTACTTCACTTCCTCAACCAACTGCTCTATCGCTGGTCCTAAACTGTCAGCCTGAAACTTCTACTGAATCGCTTGTAGATTAGCAAGCTTCCCTTCAATGGAGGTTGTGACCGAATAAGCTTTTTCCAACCAGGGCTTCAAGCATGCCTTCAGCATTGCCTCTTTGTGTTGCGTTGCATTTAACTATTCCTTCAATGTTTTGGCCTCCTGCAGCTTCGCCAGTCTCTGTGTGATAGAGATAGTGTGCACTGTACCTTTTACTTTGTCATAGAGCTACTGCAGTTCTCGCACCTCTATCTCTAGCTGCTGTACATTGGGATCCTCTTGCAGACTCGTCAGGACCTCGAACCACTATTCAAACAGTCGTGTGTAGTCTGCTACTGCACTGTCTACCACTGCTATCGCCTATGTGACAACGGTTGCGCACTGCTCCTTTACTTCCAGCAAAGTTGAAGGCTGGACCTTCAACTGTAAATTTGCAATCTATAGGCTCAGCTCTAGTTGAACCTTAGCCAACTCTGTGCAAGCATCACGTACCCCTGTAGCAAGCTTACGAACGCACACCTTGACTGGTTCTCCCTCAGGAATTGCCAACTCTGGGACCATTTGACATGCTTCTTCCACGACCTGAACTATGCGCTTGTTTCGGTTGGTTACCTAAGTCACAGTGGCGATGGAAGAGTCTCGCTGTAGGGCTAGATGCACATTAATGATCTGCTGCTCGCTGATCACCTGCATAACGCGTGATTCGCAAGCCCTCAGTTTTGCGATCACCCCATCCTACAGTAGGTGGAGCGCCTCGCTGGGAAGTGCTACCAAGTTCAACCCTAATCCCTTGAGGGAAATGAAAGTGAGCTTGTCAGCTTTGTTTTCTATGGTTAGTGCTCCATCTGAAAGCACTATCGCTCAGAAGTCCTTCGCATGCAACATCTCGACAGCTTCTGAAGTACCGATAACAAGGCTGGTGGACACCGTGCCATCCTGTGATTTATAGATATGCAACTCATGCAGACCCATCTGGATGACCCCCAATAGTTGTTTTTGTTGCTGCTTGAACTTCTACAGTACCTCCGCTATGACATCCTACAACATGTCTCAAATGTCATTCAAATCTCCCTCTGTTAGGGTGATTGGTTCCAACGACGTCTTACTAGCCTTGGTTTCTTCCGTGACCCCACTTTTTCTTGTTCTCTTGGACGTTTGATGCGGTGCAACGCCATCTACGGTTCCACTCCATGTTGCTCCATTTGCTCATCCGTTTCTTCCTCTATTTCGGGCAAAGGCATCCTCGCACCATTGTCAAAGCCATGCTCTATGCAACATAATGGAATAAGAATAAATACATGAATAAATCATATACCTCACACCACAAAGGGCACATGAAGAAGTGGATGTTCATATCCTTAGCTAAACAATCCACCGTGAATGCGTTGTTCACATTGTCGATGCACGGGCATAGCCTGCTACCAATATATCACTGCCTCACTACGAATGGCCATATGAAGAAGCGGGGCATCTGAAACAGAAACTGTCACAATGCTAAACCATTGATCTCATAGCATCGCTCAAAAAAGAGGGTTGTTTTGGACTTCTCCGTAATGTAGCTCTCGGTTTAACTAGTGTTTGCAACACTCTGCATACATTACTGCAGCTCTATGGCTCTGCCTGACCTTCTGGTTCTTTTGCTGCCTTCTCGTGTTGCCTCGATCACGCTCGGTGGCACTTAGGCTCTGCGGCACTCTGGCTGGCATGCTTTCTGCCTTCCAACTTCTCTGAGTGAACGCAACACTGTCTAGCTACCTCTGGCTATCTAATCCTCTCTTGCTACGACTCTACTTCGGGCGTAGTATTTTCATTGAGGAGATTTTGGCACTCAGCACAAGCTCTCGGGCTCTTCTAGCACGCAATCTCTCTGCCACCGTCTCTTTGGCCCTCTGTTACGTAGCCTTTCGCCACTCTCGTCTCTCTGCATCCATGCTCTTGGCACTCTATCATAGGCTTTCGAGCTCTTGGGCACTCTCTAGCATGCAGGCTCTCTCTCCCTCCTTCCGCCTTGGCTCTCTGTCACCCATCATGTTTTATAACACGTTTGGTACAAGGTTGCTTCAAAATCGGAGGTCTGTTTCTTAAGAACAGAAGCCGTTTGTATAGAACAATCAACAAGCACAACAACCTTAAAAAATAGCCTTTTTATCGTTTTAAAGTGATAATACAAAAACCCAAAAAACATTGAAAAGTCTGAAAGTTCATATTTCAAATTTTATAAAATCGGACCTATAAATCATCATGTTTGTGCTATATCGCAAGTCGGAATCGTAGATCACCGATTTCCGACGCCGATTTAATCATGGTCGTTGATCGGTTTCTGATCCAATGGATGAGATCGCATCTCATATCGCAATTGCTATGGCCCAGGTCTTGGTCTTTGGCCTTTGTGTTTTGCCGACGTCGATCGTTCTGATCACCGATATCGACAATCATTCCATCACTGGTTCTAAAGTCCCGTCATCGCTGATTGCCTACCCTTGATCTCGATTAATCGAAGATCGCTGATCGAGGGTTCCAAAGGCCCACCTTAAGTCCACCCTTTACACTTCTGCTGATGCAATTTGCCTTATAAGGCTTTAAGTCCATTTGTATGAGAAAAACCTCCTTTTCTCAAAGGATTCAAGGCAACTCTTTTCGCGATAACTTCACCATCCGAACTCGGATTGACGAACCGTTCGCACCTCCTTGATCAAGAAGACGAGATCTACACTCTGGTCCTAATTTGACATCATTCAAAATACTTTGATTTTCAACAATTTCCATGCCATGGTGTTTGAAGATCCACCTGGATCAATCCTCCCCACTGAGGAGCTTTTGGTCCTCCAAAAGCATAAAAAGTAATATGCATCTTTCTCTGACCCTGTTTGCATCAAAAATGTCCTCAAAAGGTCTCGCTTCCATTTCCTTCACCTTTGTTCTTCGGAGCCTTAAGCAATGAGCCGACACCTACTATTTCTGCAACCTGTAGTACATGCTTTGAAAATTACATGCTTTGAATGACATGACCAACTAAAGACCTAAATGTCCCATACTTGCCACTAGCTTATAACTCCTACTCGGTGGTCAAGTTTACAATAAGATGGATGTAATACTCCAGATATGAAAACAAGGCCAACCTATCATGGTTGCTTCAAAAAGTGACGGAAAACACATCATCACTGCAACGCATGATTTACATACATAAGGTCAACAATATTATTTCGACACGTGATGGAAACATAACATCACTTTCAGAGTATTAATATGTGACTCAAAACATAACCAAACATCATTGTTGCTAACTATGTGATGGAAACACATCATCACGTTTACATTTCAAAATGCAACGAGTGATTTACAAAAGAATGACCATGAAACAACAACATGTCTAGAAACCATTTCTCACTTATCTTTGTTAATGGGTCACCTCCTTGAGGTGGTTTTGCTTGTCGAGCAATTGCTTTACCTGTTTCATGCATTGACACTTTGTCTTTAAGGCATTGCTCTGGATGGAGCTTCCAACAAGTGGATCTTTGATGGTCATTTCTATTGCAATGACTGCAATAGGCTTTCTTCCTCCATATATGCTTAACCTATTTCTTTTCATGCTATTGAGAGGGTTTTTCACGCCTCATGAGTGTTGCCATTCTTTTCCAACACTTGGAAAAGGTATGGTTAGGTAAACCACAAAAAGTACATGTTTTTTGATGCCTTGATCTTCGTTCATTATTAGCAACATGATCATAATCAAAATTAACATTCGAATATCGAAAGTGATTATACCTTCCTTTGTTGTTTCTAATGTCAGTATGGTGATAAGAGCTTGCCTCCGCTCTCTCCCTACAATGGAAACTGCCATGGGATGATGGGGATGTTTTCCCATCATTCTCTTTCCTCGACGATGTCTCGGACAACTCTGACACCTTTGAGCACTCTCTTTTAGTGTACCTCGAGCCTGCAAATCGATGCTCATGGACAACCTCCAAAGGTTGAGTGATGCCTTGGTTATTAACACCAAGTTCTTTCTCCTCGTGCCTTGTCTTTGTAAGGAGCCTCATGTTTGTCCCTGTAATTGGGATCTCAAAATCTCCAACAGACATCATACTATCAGAAGATGAAATCAAAAGGAAATCAATATCTTTTACCTTCTCTTTCGATTTGGAAAGAACTGATGAGGGTTGCTCATTATTCGTTGTTGGTGGATCGCTAATTGTCTCAGCGCATTCCCCAACTTCTTTCCTGACATACCCAAGTCCTACCTGACGGGGTAATTCCTCTACTTTTATGGGATTGACAATGCCTTGTCCATTAACGCCCAAGCCTTTTCCTTCATATCCCATTGTTTTCAATAATTTGGAGCCAATTCATGTGGTGTGATTTTCAAACATAGCGAAATCATCATCAGGAAACATACATGAAGATGGAGAACTACTTTTTACCTCACATGGGTCTACTGCAGCTTTTCCAAGGCCTCGTACTTTGCTTATAGCTATAGTAGCAAACTTTGTTTTTCCTCTTTCTCTTCATGTAAGTGCATCTTCATTCATCATTCTATGTTTGAAGATTATGTTTGTTTTGCTTCAGTTCCTCTATGGCCTCTTCTATGGCTTTCAACTAAAGTTGTAACCACTCCTTTTCCTATGTTTCTTTCTGTAGAGTTTCATACATAATTTCCACCTTCTTGGAAGTGTTAAGCATGGTCTCGTAAATTTCTCTTTCATCCTCTGTCATTGTTCACACTATAATTCACATCAACGTAAAGACCTACTCTGATACCACTTCATCCAGGTTCGGGTGTGAAGAAGGACCCTTCCAAGACCTTTTACTTTCGTGATTTGTTAAAATTTCTTTTTAAAATAACATTAACGAATACATCTACATGGGGAAAAGAAGAGGAACATAACCATCATCAACACATGAAAACATAAGCGTTGATAACGGAGTTTGTCCAGGAGGGACTACATCTTCGGGCCCCATGTCAAGATGGTGTAGGCCACTGCATTAAATGCTATCAATAATGGTGATGTACACAGAGATGATGTCTCGATCATACAAGGAAAAATGCCCTCAGGCAGGAGTGGCTCTAAGATATATCCCACAACTTGGAACTCCCAATCAAACTCCTATCAGTATGACACAAAAACATGCATGGTAAGCATCCCGCCAACATGGCACAAAAGGGATGTCAAAACAAAACACATGCATGACGACATGTAATAAACAAGAGTATCCCAACAACATACAATAAGGTATCTCAGAGAATAACATGAAGAGTTAAGATAGAAATTACATCACATAGAAAGATTCCACATCAAATTAGCAAGGAATCATGACAACATGGAATAAATAAGATCCTGCCTCAATACCAATCAAGGATCTATGCAGCATAATGGAATAAGAAGAAATACATGAATAAATCATATACCTCACACCACAAAGGGCACATGAAGAAGTGGATGTTCATATCCTTAGCGAAACAATTCATCGTGAATGCATTGTTCACATTGTCGATGCACAGGCACATCCCGCTACAAATCTGTCACTGCCTCACTACGAATGGCCATATGAAGAAGCGGGGCATTTGAAATAGAAACTATCACAATGTTGAACCATTGATCTCATAGCATCGCTCAAAAAATAATATTGTTATGGACTTCTCTGCAATGTAGCTCTCAGGCTATCTAGAGTTTGCAGCGCTCTGGCTACATTACTGTAGCTCTGCGGCTCTGCCTGAACTTCTGGTTCTTTGGCTACCTTCTTGTGCTGCCTCGATCACGCTTTGTGGCACTCAGGCTCTGCGGCACTCTGGATGGCAAGATTTCTTCCTTCCATCTTCTTTGAGTGAACGCAGCACCATCTAGCTACCTCTGGCTATCTGGTCCTCTCTTGTTGTGGCTCTCCATCAGGCGCAATCTCCTCATTGAGGAGATTTTGGCACTCAGCATAGGCTCTCGGTCTCTTCTAGCATGCAGGCTTTCTGTCACTGTCTCTCTGGCCCTCTGTTACACAACCTTTCACCACTCTCGGCTCTCTGCATCCATGCTCTCGGCACTCTAGCACAGGCTTTCGGGCTCTCGGACACTCTTTGGCATGCAGGCTCTCTCTCCCTCCTGCTGCCTCGGCTCTCTGTTACCCATTGTGTTTTATAACACGTTTGGGACAAGGTTGCTTCAAAATTAGAGGTTTGTTTCTTAAGAACAGAAGTTGTTTGTATAGAACAATTGGCGGGCGCAACAACCTTAAAAAATAGCCTTTTTATCGTTTTAAAGCGATAATACAAAAACTCGAAAAACATTGAAAAGTCTGAAAGTTCAGATTTCAAATTTTATAAATTCAGACCTATAAATCAATCGGGTCCATGCTATATCGCAAGTCAGAATCGCAGATCGCCAATTGTTGACGCTAATTGTTCCGATCACTGATTTAATCGTGGTCGTTGATTAGTTTTTGATCTGATGGTTGAGATCGCATTGCATATTGTAATGGCTATAGCCCAATGTCCTGGTCTTCAGCCTTTGGGTTTCACTAACGTCGATTGCTGACGCTGACCATTCTAATCGCCAATATTGGCAATCACTCCATCGCTGGTTCTAAAGTCCCGTCATTGCCGATTGCCTGCCCCTGATCCCGATTAATCAGAGATCACTGATCAGGGCTTCCAAAGGCCTGCCTTAAGTCCGCCCTTTGCACTTCCACCAAGGCAACCAAGGAACCAAGGCAACTCTTTTCACGATAACTTCATCATCTGGACTTGGATTGACGAACCATTCGCACCTCCTTGATCAAGAAGACGAGATCTACACTCTGGTCCTAGTTCGACATCATTCCAAAAACTTTGATTTTTGAGTGTTTCCATACCATGGTGTCTGAAGATCCACTTGGATCACCCATGGGGATGATTTTCTGCTGATTTTCCATCTTTAACTGAATCAGAGACCACTATAGTGCAGGTCTCCCCATTCGCTCCCAAGTCTGCTTTGGCAAAATGTTCGTGTTTGACCCCAGATCCAAAATAACCTGATCCATTTTATATTCTCATATCTGTGTAGTGAGTCTCATCTCACACCCTATCCTTACCTTATGCTTACCAATCTTTCGCACCACGTGCAGTTCACCCAGAGCATTTACGACACATCTATTTATAAGTTCCTGTAACCCCTTCATATCCTTGCTATCAAGCAATAACTTCATGCAAGTCTCTAGAAAGGTCATAAGCATAGAAGGATCCATTTCCTAAACAGGCTTATCTCGGCTCCCTGAGGTAGAGGCCTCAGTGAAGCTCTTTTTTGCTTCCATAAACATTTCGTGTGCATGCTCCCAATCAAATTCAGCCTCCTTCGCCGGAGATTTGCAAACCCATGCGCTATCTTCAAGCTGTTTCCCATTATCGTCGCTCATTGCAACACTTCAGAGCACTGTATTCACATTCAGATCCTCTTCGTAAGGCTCAACCCTCATCTTCTACAGGTTTTGAGTTGGTTGTGGTGGTAGCACCCCTTTGTCGCGTATCCTCGCTATCAATGTAGGACATTCCCCCATCTCATGATCAAACTGAGTACAATATTTGCACGGCGGATGCGTTGGGTTAGTGCATTCATGGGCATAGTGTCCTGGTCATCCACAATTGTAATAGATTAGCTATCCCCGACCTCTGCTAGGTCCTCCTCTACCTCAGCCTCACTTGTGTCCCTCAAAGGTTGTTCACGCGATCCCAGTGCTCTAGTCAAGGGGTCGCGTTTCTGCCTAAACTCTATAGGTGGGTATTATGTCCATCATCAATTCATAGCTTTAGCAGTTGCACTCATCATGCCCTACCGACCTACAAAAGTTGCAAAACAGTTGTAGCAGTGTTTGTACAAACTTCTATAGAAAATGACAGTTATCAGTCGTATGTTTCCCTGCTACCTGACATATAGCGCACCACAATGCAGGCCCTGTGCTTGATCCTGCTTGGGCTTCCGACCTCAAAGGAATTGGTCCTCCCCCTGTAATATAGTTCGCAAAGACCAGGCATTGGTCTTTGTCATGCCCCTGACCCTTACATTTCAGGAACCATATCTCTTCACGTGCCTCCGGTCGAACTATTTTTTCCTGCTTCAAGCTTTGCATTTCGAGGCAAAGATTTTGCAACTATGCATGGAACTGATGAACCCCCAAATTTGAATCTTGCATCGGTGTTTCATGCAGTCTTATTGTAATATCCAAGGCCTCTGCCTAGGTCATAATCTTCTTTTATGATAGTGCAACCCTTAGGTGAGGTAGGAGCGAAGCCACGAACCACTCATAGCGCTATCCATCTATTAAGTTCATATTAGCTTCGTGGATTTTACACTTCAATATCTGATCCAATTCCCAAGGTGTCTCACCTGGTTTCATCGTGATTTCCTTGAACTCCACAATCGACTGCGCCTCATATTTAGGCCTACTGAACTCTTTATTCAGTGCAGTCTTGATCTCTTCCAACCTCGCATTTGGGTTATCATTAGAGTGCTTGATGTACTAGGTTAGCAAAAAATCTTGTAAAGCACTAACTAATGTTGGCTTCTTGATGTGATCATCTGTGATGCCCTAAGCTTCTCATACAACTTTTACGACGAACCAGAACTAGTCCAGGTCCTCATTTCCCAAGCCTTTAAACAAAGGCAACTTCATTGAATTCGCCATGTTGAACTGTGGTGGAGGTGGTGGGGGTGTGGGCGAAGTCGCAGGTGACAGTGCTGAAGTTGGAGGTGGTGTAGGTGGAGGTGGCAGTCGCAGGAATCCTTGTTTTATCAACTGAACTGCACTTCACGGAGAATCCTGTGCTACTTCCTCTTTGTTACTCAAAGGAGGTAAAATCAGTGGGCTATATTCAGGGCCCTTTCTTCCTTCTTTCTTGTAAGTATTTCCACTTCGCATAGCTTCGAACATCAAGGTAGCTGCATAACCCATTTTTCGCACAATAACATCTTAATCCAAGTCTTTAAAGACTTAAATTACTTACCTCATGGACCTTTGAAAAAGCATTGCTCCGCCTCGCTGTAACTAGCTGAGGTGTCGACTGCGAATTCAGTCACAAATCCTCCTATGATACGATTGAGCCAATGATCTACAGCATGAGTGATCTTATACTTAGAATCTTCCAGTCTCTGTACTAGCTCTTGGGTCCAGACAATAGGACCGTCAAGCCTCCACCTTCCTTGGCTATCTACTAGCTTCACGATCCACTCCTATAACTCAATTGGAAAGGAACATAAAAAATTGTCGTGGATTTTTGTATACAGGTACCTGTCTAACCACTATTCCTTTGTCAGATGTAGGTTTCTGTTCTCCTGCGCTATGAATTCGTGGATCTTTCTATCCAACCAGTCCTTGATCTCTTTCTTAGTTGGATTCAAGTGATACGACATCACATATCTCTCATGCAGATTCTAGTCCTAGCAATAGGGAAAAATTTAAGAACCACCCTAAATTTATATGTATAATAAATGGGCTAATCCCCATGATACATAGGAAAAGTGGGAGGCAATTTTATCAATAATATAATATGTATATATAATTTGTTTGGTGAATCTCTCATCAAATTATATTATCTTGTACAGTGACGGAGAATCTTTCACTGAATTATAAAATCTTGTAAGATCTTGGCAAATCTTTTACTGAATAATAAAACATTGTGAAGTCTTGGCGAATGTTTTGTTAAAGTATGAAACCATATATGATAATAAGAAAGCATATTCATTAAACTGTAATATACTAACATACATGTTTAGAAAAAAGAAACATTTTTCTCTTCCTACAAACAATGTTCCAAGTTTCAGTGGCAGTGTTTGTCAAGGTTATTACAATACACTCTTTCATATCCTTCTATTAGTTTTGATAATATTCCACAATAAAGTTCTTGTAGGTGTTGATATTGACAACAAGTTCTCTCAAGGTAGGATAGATTAATCTTTTCTCTACAACTTTTGTCAAGCTACCACTTTTTTCAAGTTATCAAATTTCTTTCTTATTCCATAGACTCCAACTGTGAGATAAAAAAAACACATCAAATTTGTTTACCCCAACATGCCAACAAGTAGCAAGCCCCAACTATATTATATAAGAAATTATTAGGTATCCCAAAGGCTTGAAGGGGATCTAATTGAAGGAAGTGACCATTGTGAGAATCCTTGCAATCAATATATGAATATATAAATGTAGATTTATTATTATTTTAATTGGAAATCTTCAATTAAATAATAAAATTTAATTACGTCTCTCCCAATCTAAATTGCTTATTAGCATAATTCACTACCCTCATAGGTCTCGCATTTTTTAACAATGTTGTAACATGTAGATTAATTTCGTTTTTGGTGAACAATCTCCACCTTTTAGGAAAATATGGTGCAGTGGCTCCATCCCAATCTAAATTGCTTATTAGCATAATTCACTACCCTCATAGGTCTCTCAGTTTTTAACAACGTTGTAACATGTAGATTAATTTCCTTTTTGGTGAACAATCTCCACCTTGTAGGAAAACCAATCTAAATTGCTTATTAGCATAATTCACTACCCTCATAGGTCTCGCATTTTTTAACAGAGTTGTAACATGTAGATTAATTTCCTTTTTGGTGAACAATCTCCACCTTTTAGGAAAATATGATGCAGTGGCTCCAACCCCTACAGATCTTCTGGACAAACTAAGAATGGACAAACTAAGAATAGCACAGAAGATGAAAGGTTGTACAAACCAGCTTATTTTTCAAACAACTAATCCAACATCAGTACCTAAACTTTTTCATGAAGATATCATATTGAGAATGTTTGAAAAATGGTGAGAAATATTCTGTGAGGGTGATGCAGAAAGAGTGATAAGGTTTCATTGTTTTACATTTTTTTGTTAAATCAGAAAAAAGTTAAAAACCAATATTAATGGAGATATTGGTATTTTTTACTAAATTTTGTGAAGTGACTAAATATAGCTTTAACCATTCACCTTAAGATTTTTTTACAATATACTTTCCTAAGTCTATTTAATATCTTCATTATCATAAAAACCAACCTATATCCATCTTAACTCCACATCTCTAAGCACTTGGTAGACGATGGATCTAAGATGATAGAATTTCCCTTTTAAATAGTCTATGCTCACATGAATACCATGGTATTACCATGGGTCAATACCATGGGTTATCATAAACTTGGAGCTTAAAAATTACTATTAGTAATTTATAAAATTAATAATTGATTTTTATTTTATTTGTTAATTTTAACCAAGTTAAAATGTTTAACATACATTAAATTACAACATCCATTTTTATTTTTGATCCACCAAGCCCTGAGAGGGATCAAATATTTTTTCACTCTATGCTAGTTTGCATATCGCGATATTTGACCCCTCTCAGGGCTTAGTAGATCCAGAGTAAAGATGGATCTATGCTAGTTTAATTCCCCCATTTAAATAGGCTACATTCCACGTGAATACGATGGGTCAATAACATGTGCCATTTTTATTTTTATTAATACTAATATTAGGGTTAATAATGTTTTTTTCATGGTATTAATGATAATCTAGCCCATGGTATTTTGCCCATAGGTTTCACATAAATATAACGCATTTATAAATATAAGGTGACTTATGGAGTAAATATAAAAAAATGTTTTATTTGTTTACCATACCTCTAGTTTATTTATATTTTTATTAATTTACCATACCTCTTTTACAAATATGGTATTTGGCCCATAAAATTCACTTAAATAAAACCTCTTTTTTGAGCCTTCATATATAGAAAGAGGGTTATGGACTAAATATAAAAAGAGGTTTTATTTATTTACCATACCTCCACTTTATTTATATTTTTATTTGTTTACACCCTTGCATGTATATAAGCATGTATATAAGGTGACTTATGGAGTAAATATAAAAAATGTTTTATTTATTTACCATACCTCTCATTTATTTATATTTTTATTAATTTACCATACCTCTTTTATAAATACGGTATTTGGCCCATAGGATTCACTTAAATAAAACCTATTCTTGAAAATTAGGGCAAATGGAAGGTTGTAACTCCTAATTTCAAGGGCTAAATTTATCTTTTTTACCCTCTCCCTTAAAATAAGGTGGGCTATTTGAGGTGATTTGTAAAAATGTACTATGATACAAAATATTCGCCCACTAAAAATTTAAAACCCCTTAATTTCACCTAAGGGCAAAAATTTGCCCCTAAAATTTTCCATGCCTAGCAACAAAACCATTTGTTGGATTAGTGGGCCTTGATCCAGGTTCAGCGTTAATTAGCCAAACAAATCCCTACACTACTCACCCTTTCGACATCAACCCGTGGAGCGCAGACTGAAGACTCACCCGAAGCAATATGGGGGGATGCTGGAACCAAGTTTCTGCACCCTGAGATGGTCGTAATGTCAGTTTATACCCTCTGCCCCTATTTTAGTGCAGGTCGATAAGCCTCAGGGCTCGGTCAGTCTACCCTTTATTCCGCCCTTCAGTACCTCCAAAAAGGTGTATGATTGACCTTCGCGCAGCGCTAAACCATGGTCTAGGGACTTTCGTGCAACTATGACAATGTATTGTGTAGGTTCCCAAGTTATCTCAAGTGTTTTACTTATCTTACTGATCAATCACAATTAGCGCCGCATAAACTGATATCCATACTTGCGTTCAATTGATTGATACAATCACATATATTCGCGCATCAAATAAACATTGTAAATTAAACCCAAAACACAATATAATTAGATGCATTAACACAAATTAAATACACAGTAATTGCAGAATACTTCTATTTATTGATATCTTCCATTTTAATATAGACTCTATCTGCCCTGCGCACACAACTATAGGGGTACACGCACTCAGATGCAGACTTCCATCCTAGGCCTCTGCGCACTCAGCTGCAGAGCCTCTACCTACGCTAAGACCTGAGAACATTTATATTTCTCCACTCTACTTCGCTACTTTATTTCTTACTTAACTTCCTAGAGCTTACTTACTTAGCTCCTTTTTATACAATCCCATGGTCCGAGGACCATGGGTGGATCTTTACACCTGACTTGACACTTTACAAAATAAGGGCAGACAACCCTTTATGACTCTTGACACCTTCGTGCTCCATGACCAAAAAATGTAGAGACTTAAATTTATTACAAAATTATCCCAAAACATGGGCTTTTAGCCCCAAAACTTCTCTTGGGGGAACCCGTTCCCAACAATACTCGTAAACAATCTTATTATTCTCTCTGATAACATGGAAATAAGATACCTTCCCTAAATTTTTTAAGTGGTGTTGGATTCTAGAGATAATTTGAGCAAGGTAAACATTTTTGGGCTTTGATTTCATGAACATTAGTTCAATGAGGATTGATGAGTCCCCGATAATGATTGGGTTCATGTATTTTTTGTTGCTGAGGATCTGAGAGCCAATTATAAAACCATATGCCTCCACTTTTTTATTTAATTCGATGTTTAGGCCCCACTCAAAGGAGATTGTGTTTGCACTCAGATTTTCAATGATATAACCTACAACTCTTGCCTGAATTGGATTGGACTTAGAGGCACCATCGAAAAAGAGGCATGGTTTATTAAGGGATTTTAACCAAGATGAAAAATCCCTTCCATTCAAATGTATATTCCAATATTTTGGCTTAGGAGGAGTAATAATGGGAAGACAAGCCATGATTGAAGCTCAATCCAACACACATTTAAACCAAATTTTCTATCCATGTTGGAGAAGGTTGTCATCCATATTCTTTGTACCTTTTGCTGATATGAATTTAGTTTCCAGACTCCAAGTTTTTGCTAATATTTTTCTTATTTCTGGCTTTATGCTTTGAAATATGAACTTATTTCTAGCTAGCCATATCTGCTAACATAAGAATCATGGAATGCATATCCAAAATATCTTTATCATATTCTTTTTTTTAGAGAGTAGGGGTAGCTTGTATTCCAATTAACAAATAAATCTGATAAAATAAGATTTGATTTGATGTGAATCAAGTGGATTGACTAAAATTTTCTAGCATTCTGTAAATAATTTGCAACCGATGAATAGGTGGTGTATGGTTTGTTCAGCTCTATGGCAGAGGGGGAATTTGGAGGTACCCTGAATACCTTTTTTCCTAATATTTTCTGCAATTAGGATTTTTCCTTTGTGCATAGTACAAATGCATTTTTTTTATTTATTTTAGGAAGGGTATCCATCTTCCAAACTGATTTCCAGAGAGGCCATTCAGGTGAAAATAGTCTTCTTGTAGCTTTCCATAACTTGATTTGACTGAGAAATCCCCACCTGTTGGGTTCCATTTGAATTTATCTTGTTGACCAAAACTAATTGGTGCCACTCCCTTAAGATGAGAGAGAAGCGAATTCCATTGATTGCTGAGATCTACAGGTAAGGCTGGGGGATTCCTTCCATCCCAAGAGTTATCTTGTTGGTTCTAGCCTGAGATAAGGTCAATAGAATAGATGCATCTACTTATATTCCATGTCTTAAGAGGAAGAATTCCTTGAAGGTTGGAGAGGGGGGAATTTCCCATGATGTTGTCACTCCATATATTTATATCATTCCCTCCACTCGAGATTCTAGAAGTATTTTCTTTAATTAAGGGCATAGATTTTTTGCAAATCTTCCAGATTTGAGTACAGGGTCTGATGGGAATATTTGTTGTAAGGAGATACTATCAAGAGGAATTCAAATATTTTGACTCTAAGACCTGTTTCCACCAAGTGGATTCACCTGAGATAAATATCCAAATAAGCTTTGCTCCAAAAGAAATGTTCATTCGAATAAGAAGTCGAATAGAAATGCATCCCTTATCATAAGTAGTTGTAACACTTTTCCAATTAACCAGGCTGAGTTTCTTGGTCTCTGTTTTACCCCCTTTCCATAAGAAGTTTCTAATAATTAATTCTAATTGCTTTTGTGTTTTAGCTGGAGCTTGAGTGACAACAAACTGGTATATTGGAAGGGAAGATATAACAAATTTGATCAGAATTGTTCTCCCTGCTAAATTGAGCTAGATCATACCCCAGTTTTGAATTTCCCTTCTCATTTTATCTACAGAAGAAAACCAAATCTCAGACTTTAACACTTCTTTTGAAATAGGTAAGCCAAGGTGTTTGAAGTGGGACTAATTTGTTTTGAAGGGTACTTCGAAAATTTGAAAAATGCTCTTTAGTACTCTTGCAGGGGTGTTCCAACCATATATGCCACTCTTTGTATTATTTAGTAGACCTCCAGAGGCCTCCAAAAATCTATCCAAAATGATTTTGAATCTTTTTTCCACAATACACGAATCCCCCCCATAAATAGAGTATCATCAACAAATTGGGAGTGGTTTATGCTCTTGACTCCTCTACTGAAATGGATGCTAGTGATGGAGCCACTTTGCTTGTTGTGCTCAAGATTCCTACTCAAATATTTTGCCATGATGTTGTAGAGGAATGGAGATATAGGGAAACATTTCCTAAGACCTCTTGAACTTTTAAAGAAACTACCTGGTCTTCCATTAACTAGGGGGGAAATCCAGGGACCTTGAATGCAAGATTTTATAAGATCTATGAAATCAGAGGCAAACCCAAACTTTTGTAAGACAATGACAAGGAATGGGTGGCTGACCCTATCAAAAGTGTTGGCCATGTAAAGTTTTAAAATGAAACCTTTCTCTTTTATAGATATGTTGGAATGGATAGCTTCTTGTACAAGAAAAATGTTGTCGAAAATTTGTCTATTTGGAACAAAACCTCCTTGATTTTTAGAAATCAACATGGGGAGGAGGTTTTTTAGCCTATTTTCTAAAACATTGGAGATGACTTTGTAGGATGAATTTCACAGAGAAATGGGTCTAAAGCGATGAAAAGAGGATGACCTGGACTCGTTAGGGATAAGAGCCAAAAAGGTGGAATTGGTGAAGCCTCCTATTTTCCTTTTTCTGAAGACCCATCTAATCATTTTTAGAATATATTTTTTTATGAGCAACCAGAATGAGCGGAAGAAAGCAATGGAGAAACCATGAGGCCTTGGAGCCTTGTTAGGATGAATATTCCATATTGAAAATTGTAGTTCCTCTTCTTCTACTTGTTTAGAAAGAGAAAAAATATAATGTTCTAAGACTAATTTAGGAATGTGTCTAATGAAGTCTTCATAATTGGAGTTTCCTATATTAGCAGAAAGCAAGCTTTTGAAATTCTCATATGCTTCCTTTTTTACTTCTTCTTGCCCCTTTATTTTGACTTCCCCCTCTCCTATGATTGACTCAATACGGTTTTTTACCCTTCTCATTTTGGTGGTGTTGTGCAAGAAGGTTGTATTCTTATCTCTAACTTGTATCCATAAGTTCCTAGATTTTAAACTCCAATATTCTTCTTCATTTCTATCATTTTTACATATTTCCCAATATATCTTTTTATTTCATTTGATTTTATTTTGTGTCTTCTCCTTCTTCCATACTCCTCTGGACATGATTTAGCTTCGTTTTTAGCTCTACTTTCTTTTGATGTGGCTCTTTATAGTGAATTTTGGCCCATTCCTTAAGGTTGTTTCTGACATTCTGTAAATTTAATTCTTAGATGAAGCTTGGGGAGACATTAATGCTATGATTCTAGGTTGAGGTGACCAACATTCTAACTTCTTCGAAATTAGTCTAAAGGGGATTGTATCGAAAAGGAAGAGGTCCCAGATTTTTCCTTCTCCAAATTTAATGGCCATGGGCTGATGGTTTGGTGCAACGGAGGATAATTTTTTAAATCAACAAGTTAATATTTGATATGAAGCTATCTTGGATTAAAAACTTGTCTAGTCTTTCTTTGTTATTTCCCAGACCTAATCTTCTATTGCTCCATGTAAATTTTCCATTATATCCACTAGACTGTGAGCTTCTATGATGTTCTCTAATTTTTCTATGGAGGGATTCGACTGAAAATTGCCTCCTTGTTTTTCATCGGCATTCAAAATTAGGTTTATACCTCCTCCAACTATAATTTTCTTGTTGGTTTTTGAGTTTAGGAAATCAACCAAGGACTGCCAATATTGATCCTTGTCTATGAAATGAGAGGGAGAATAAATATTGAATATGTTGATTTGGAATCCAAAGATTTAATTTCTAAGTTCAGTCTTCATCCATTATTGCTCATTGATCATACAAATAAGATCCCAAGAGGATTGTTTCCACACTGTGAAAATTCCTCTAGAGGAACCTATTACATTTATAGCTATTCCTTCATAGTGATTTATTTTTTAGGTTATCTAATTCGTTTCTTGTTTAGATGAATCGGTCTCTTGAAATAGGAAGATATAAGGACTTTCAGTTCTAACAAGGGATTTTGCAACATTGAATTTAGAGGGATGGCCAAGACCTCTATAATTCCATGAGACCAGATTCATTATTTATTATGGGTTGGTGCAGAGTGACCTTTCTATGAACTACCTGAGTTAGTTTTTCCCTGCTTCCAAAACCTTTTTCTATATATGTCTCCATTGGTTAATGAGTTCCCATGACCATTTGTTTTAATGTTGCTTCATATCTTATTTCCTTATTTGATTTCGTTCCTTATATTGGTTTATTGTGAGAATCCTTTCAAAATAGGGAGGGAGAGGGCTCAAAGGAGGACCAAGGGAGATAGGGTGATGGAGAAGGTGGAGAAGAGAGGATGAAGCGGGAGGGGAGGGTGGTGAGGAAACAAAGGTTTTAGGGAGAAGGGGCAAGAAATCCTCTCTAGCAGAGGGAGGGTTAAGAGGGGGATATAGAGAAGAAAAAGGATTGAAATCATGTCAAGAGAGAGAACAGGAGGAAGGGGGGTTAGCTCGAGGAGGGGGAGTTGAAGAGGAGGGGATTGGAGGCTTTGAAGACTTGTTTCCAACTTTTTTTCATTTGACAGTTTCCTAATGAGGTTCTTGAGTTTTAACTGCTTCTTCTACTTCTTGCTTTGGACATTTATTTGCAAAATGAATGTATTCGTGACATACCTTTCATTTAAAGGGAATTCGATCATAGTCCAATTGTTGCATGTGAACCCAATTTTCTACCTTGATCTTCACTGCTTCTGGTAGTCCCTTTCCCAGATCAACTTCCACACAAATTCGAGCACAGACATGCATATTGTATTTTGGCTCATTTTGGCCTATGTATTTTCTAAATGCATTGCCTATAAATTTGACAGATTCATCTCCCCAACAGTGAAGAGGAAGGCCAGGGACATAAACCTATAAAGGAACAACATTAGGAACATCAAGTTCGACAGTGAAGTCTGGTGTCCATCTATTCAGGTATAAGCCTCTAGTGTCCATCAAATATGGCCCATTTTTGAAGATAAGATCTTTGGCTTCTCTGGATTCAAAATAGAAAGTTAAATAGCCTCTACCACAAAAGCAAATGGATATTTGACCTTGAGTTGAGGGAGCCCAATTTCTGTCTACCCATTTTTACGTTGTTTTTGGAGAGGGCCAAAGGCCCTTGAGTTGTCCAACCAATCTCCTCTCAAACAGAGACAAAGCTGCTCTTTGAGGCATCACATGAGGCAAAAATATTTGAGGAATGTCCTCCAGTTTCTTTATAAACTTTGAGATAGCAGGTTGATCTTGAGGGGCACCAAGGGAGGTAATGAAACTGGCAAAGGCCATAGCAACAACGTCCGCGGGGGGGTGCGGGGGTTGCAGCTGAGTGATCCTGCTTCGGATCAAACTCTAGAGGGTCCATGGGAGAAGGGAGCAGAGGGAAGGCTTGAAAATGATCTCAGTAGGAGAGAACAACATGGGAGAGAAATTCAATCCATGTTCCACTTGTTATCAAAACAATAGTAACTCCATTTATTCACAAGTAGTTATTAATCAATAAAAGAATGAAAATATGATATCAATATTCACCAAGGTTCTTATGCCACTTAATTAGATTTTAATTCATGCAACAAGATACCACTTGAGATTTGAAATTCTTTTAGAGAGTGAGGCTTAGTGAAAAGTTAATGACTCTTAGAGATTATGATCAATATTACAACATATAAGCAAATGTTGGATTCCAAATAACTAATGCTTAACAAACTTCTTCAAAATTGTAATTCAAACCATTAAACAAGTAAAAATTAGAATGTAAAGCAGTGAGAACAATTATGTAACTTGTATTCCAATGTTAAGATAGATCTATGACAATAGTAGATTAATTATGTTTAGAGCACTTTTAGTGCTAAGTAAGAAGTCCAATGCAAGCAATAGAAGCCCCAATGCCAAATTAATTTTTCCAAGCACAAGATTTTAAGTAATTTGGCCTTCTTATGATGTAATTCTAGTTCTATATCATATTTGATTATGCTTATTATGCAGAGATGATAGTCACCAAAACTTGAAATTTCATTGAAACTAAACTTCCAAAAATCGCCTAATTGATTTATCAATGTATTTAGCAATGTGTGAGTAAATTTTATGGAAATTAGATGAACTATATGTCGCTATTTATGAAATAATATGACTTTTGTAGTGAAATAGTAAGTAAGAGAGGGTTTAGGAGTCAAACTCTTAGGACTTGGGGCCTTGAAGGAACTATCCCACTTGTCAACAAATTTCCCAATGGCCTTGGCACCTGAGAACATAAATATGTGGCCCAATTCCTCTGCAAAACCACCAATAATTAGCTCAGAAAATGAATAGTCACCAACAGTGAGGGAATGAGGAAAATGAGGGTCAAAGAAGGGAAACACTAGGCCCTAGAGGGCTAGCAAAGGGGCTAGGAGGGTTGAGGAGGAGGAGAAGGGAGGTTGAGGCAAGGAGGCTTGTAATGGTGTGGGGCCAGGCCTTAGAGGCCCTAAATAGCCCATGAAAAGCCCTAAATGGCTTCCATCCAACCCCTGGAAGTAGGCTGAGGCCTTAGAGGCTCACAGTCAGGCCTACAAAGGCCAAAAAACACCCACGAGAAGGAGAAAAGGGTTGACGACTTAGTATTGAAGGGCCAGAAGACTAGGTCTATGAGGGACACCGGGCCTAAAGGCCCTAAAAAAATTTACAAACCCTCACCAAAATGAAATTTGCTTCATATCTTCAATTTCACTAAAACAATTATCAATTGTTGGCCCTGCAAAAAAATTCCAGAGGCTAGATGTTACCCTCAGGGCCCTAGATCTAGCTCAAAACACCAGTAAATCTCTTTGAATCACTTGGATATGACCTAGAAAAATGAAAATACAAGTGCCCAAAACCCCAATATATACAAAAATTGCAAAATCTCAAACCCCAGTTGCAAACAAGGGTAAAAAAAAAGTAGTTACAAAAAAAAAAAATTACAATTTTTTTTTACAAATTATACAAATGTACAAATTCTTGAAAGAATTTTGATGAATATTTTTTAATAAAATTTGGATAATGGCTAGATGTATTGTCAAAGATAGACATTCAACCACAACCTTAGCAAAGCAAGAAAATCATATAAAATATTTGAGATCTAAACAAAGTTAGTTTGTGTCCACAGTGTGTGAACTTGGAGCCTAAGGGCCAAGGAACGTACAAAATATACATATTTTTTCTTAAGAAAAAATCATTAGAACATACAATGAATCAGATCACCTAAGATAAGCCCAAAACCTAAAAATAGAATGTTCCTATCATCTACAAATGAAATAACGATTTAGATAATATTGAAGCATAATATAGGAAAACACATACCACAAATCAATGAGACAAAGACACCATTAACCGTACCCAAAAGTATTTTATTATGAAGTTCAAATGTTCCTAGCAGAACAGTGGCTTCACACCAATGTTTACAAAATTACATCAAACCAAAGATCATCATGATCCAAACAGAAGCAAAATGCTTTCTATTTATAGAGAAATCCCTATAAGTGGAAAATAACGACTAGTTGGCCTGATCCACGTTAAAATAATATCGACCGTAGATAAATCTTTGATCAACTTTTAATCTTTGACATCGAAAATATTTATTTTTGAGGAATTTTCAAATTTCTCATTAAAACTATTTTTTATTAGTTCAAAAATAATTACTTTGAACTAATTTCCTCAAAACATTGACTTTGACTTAACCACTAAGGTTCAAGGGTCCAAATTTTCCTTTGTTGGGGGACCTTTGAAACTTAACTTATTTTAGACACACGAATTTTTCCACTTAGAGAAATTAATTTCTCAAACATTTTAATTTTGACTCTAAATTAATTAATTTTTTGGTTTAGGATTTAATTTTATTTTTTGAGAGAAAAGTTAATTAATTGACTCATGAGGGGATTAATTATTTTTCCACCCTCAAATTTTTAGCCATGTTGTCTAGGTATGAAGGACCATGCACTAAATAATTTTTTTTACATGAGATTTTACAAATTCAACCCTCAAAGGGGGAATACCCGTTCATTATAGACCCTCATAAAACATACCCAATTTTGCAACACAATATGATCTAGTAGACCAAGTTATTTGTAATAAAACATTTTATCCAATTAGCTTTAATTATTCCCAAATCACTTTTACAATAGACTCGACTAAAACACTAGGACTCACCTAAGACCTTGACAATAAATTCTACCCTAGATTTGGGGTGAGGCTGGAGGGAAGAACTTTGTCAATTATCAGTATTTAGAAACACTCATAATCAGTGAGACGAAAAACCTCCTAGGATGAAATTTGTCACCAAAATAATAGGCTTACCTAGGTTGTTACATAAATACACTTTCTTACTAGCATCATTTACTTTACAAACTTGTAGAATAGGTTCATAATGACATAAGAAATATTGGATGATGATTCTGAACTTTAAAAAAAGATCCTTCAAGCTTTCGGATCACTTCCTTGGAATGTTGAAAAAATGGTTGCGATAGGTAACAAAACTATCATTCCAGTGAAGGCATTGAAGGCAATGTTAAAGAGGAGATCTTTCCAAGCCTCTTTCTTCAGTCCAAGTTGTTTCTCCACTATCTCCAAAACTGTAACGACATGTATCCATAGGAGAATAAAGCGGTTATCATAATAGTTGGAGACAAACCATAAGCACAAAGGTATGGAATGGATAGTGAGCTCATCTAAGATCTTTTGGAGGATGCCAGAGATTTCATTGTGCAGAATGCAGAGGTGTCACATAGGAATCTTTCATTATGCTTCCTCTGCACCTCCACACTCCCACCTCTCAATTTGTCTAGATGGCTTCAGAAACCTCTTCTGCCAAATCTATATGCAGTTGCACCCAAATTTTAACGTATTTGATGATATTAGGTAACATAACTATCATTCCAATGAAGGTGATGTTAAAGAGGAGATCATGGAAGGCCTCCTATTTCTTAAGTCCATACTGTTTCTCCACCATCTCTAACACTAAAGTTGCATGCGTTTGCGAGAAAATAAAGAAGTCACCATTATAGCCGGAGACGAAATGAATGGGTGGAGGAATGGAATGTATAGTGATATTGTCTAGGATCTTGGGGAGGATGAAAAATCTAATTATTAGAGCAAAATGAGGCAACAACCATGTTTTAACATACGAAGGGCTAGGGATCTAAGGCCTTGAGTGGAGAGATCCACACCAGTTAAGGAGCAACAAAGGAAATTGAATATCAATTACTGAATAATGTCACCAAAAGATGCATTCAAACTGATTTCAACTTCTTTATCAAGGTGTTGACGATTCTGGACCCACCAACATTCAGGGGATCTCCATGATATGAAATCCCATCTAGACCTCACATTGTTTGGAGTAGGAGTCCCAATAGTGGGTGGTAATGTTATGCCTTGACCGCAGAAACATGATAACTTTGGGTAAGAGAAATTTTGTGACCTTGCGGAGATTCAAGTGCGATGCATGAAGGTTCCAACACACAAAGGGAAAAGGAAGTGCACCCCTTGGAAGCCTATAATAATACGCAACTTGAAAGGAACACACGAGAAAAATGACATCACAAGCTAAGATGAAGAGTAGTCCACAAGTTAAAGTGATGAGTTAATACAACAACACGCATTCAACAAGATTCGTACAAATTCAAACGAAATAGTTCACAAGAATATGCATAAGTTAAATAACATAAAATGCCAATACACCAAGAATAGCCTTACTATATTAACAACATATGCATGAAAGTGTGCTAGCTCTGATTTTATTATTATAAGTGAAATTGTCATCCATACATACACCATTGATGACCACTAGCCCCAATAGTGGACCATTACAGTCAACAACACCTGCTCCTCCAAAGAAGTCTACTCACTCTACATTATGGAGAAGCCAAGCCTATTCACAATATTCCCAGGATCTTTCTAAGCCTAAGCCCAATCCTTTCAAGGACTCTTCAACTCCCCTTTGTGAACTTTGGACTACCCTCATGAATCTTCAACTTCTTCAAAAATAACATATTACATTACATGATAAATTTTCACATTCCAATAATCACACTTGGAATTTCATTTACAACATAATTACAAATAATATTACATTTTACACTTGTACCCATACAAGAGAAAATAGGGTAGATACAACTTGAAAACCTAAAAAGACACAACACTATGATGATGGAGTTTGGGAGAATTCTAGCTCAACAACCTACACTTGATGCTTTCTTGGTCACATATTGGTGCCAAGCTTGGTACTGTGTGATGGTGTCCCCAAACTACTTAACGATGTCTTACTAGAAGCGGACTCTAGCCTCCATGGAATTTGGGTACACTATCTTGGAACCTGTGTCCAACTCATTTTGAAGTATGAGCAACATTATTTTGACTTTGATAGGACTACTGATGAACTTATGAATGTTTTGTGTGTTCAACTCCAAGTCTTCCCTGGTGGCATTATGTCTTAGTTGCTCCAAGTACTCTTTGACCTCCTACCGAACTTGGTTATTGGGTTTAGCTTTGGTGAGGGAACTAATTGATGGGATTTGGTGTGTTCTCACCAATACATTCAAACTACTGTACAATTGGACATATGAGGCCTATATGCTGCCAATGAATAAGGTGAGTTGCTTGTTGTTCTGAATCAACATTCAAACCTTCGCTTTCTCTAGCTCTGCTTGTGGCTTCATTTTCTTCACTAAGTTAAGCGGGGCCCCTTTGAATTGTATTGTCCATTCTTGCACATAGATGATGGCAGCCTATTGTTGGTGTCCCAAATTTCCCTATTTTTACCCCATTTCTATAAACATTAACCTCTGTTTTATATCAACATAAACCTCTCTTTCCTGCACTAGTCCAAGATAACTACCTATTCCTGCACATGCTTCATATTTTACATTAAGATTTATTAAAGCGCTTTATTAATCATTTTTATATATATTTCACGCCTATTAAGTACCTCTTGTAACTTATGTTAATTTCCTAGAAGTAATTGATGAACTTAGTATTAATTATGATTGAGTATGATTAGTGCAGGCGGATTCCTGCTTCACCACGAGGACTGCCCGAGATTTCCATGAGCTAAATCTTTCCACGCAGACGGATTTGATCCTTGACTCTGAGTTTAGTTGTTGATGAATTGAAGAAGGATATTAGTGGTGCACAATCAGGGATATTTTCCAAATATGGTCTACGGCCAAGCGAGATACACATTCGTTTATAATTGTTGGCCGATTTTGTAATTTCGGTTTTTAGTATGTTCGGCTGAAAGGCCTAAATAAGAAAATGTTTGTAATTAGTGGAATACAGCTAAGGCCGAAAGGATGTATAAAATATAGATCATAGGTAGAACTAGCTAGCGATCCCTCGACTGTAATTTCATTTTTATGTAATTTGGGTATCGCCCTTGGCTCTGGGCTGGACTTGCATTGCTATGTACATTTGTTGATCAAGTAATACAAGGAATCCGCCATGATTTTCATACACTATGTTTAATTTATCTTTGATGCGTATTTGAGTGCTGAACCTTTTATTTTCTTAAATGGGAAACAAGTTGGTTGGCTAGGGCCCATCCAACCCAGCTCATTTACCCCTTGTGCTTCCGGTATTTAGAAATACAGTGTGAATATTTCTTTTTGCAGTTGCGTGGTGTGAGTAGTTCTAATATTTATTTCTGAAATTATGATTTGAATATATTTGGTAGTTAAAGTGTGAAATAGATCCATGGCTTGGGAGTTAGTTGAATTTATTTCTTTTCTGGAATTCCTTTCTCGCATTCCTTTACTCGCAATCCTTGTCTCAATTTGCTCTCGCTTGGATCGTGCGGGAAGCCCTTTTCGTGTACCAGTGCATGCGACTTCCTGCACTTCGGTTCAATTATTTATTTTACAAGAAACATTGAATTTCTTTCATGCATATCATTTCCAGTTATTTTGCAAGCAAATGAATTGTTAACTTCAGTAATTGTCTTCATCATTAAAGGCATATTTCTAAAGAACCTAAGAACAATTGCATGAATTTATCATAGACACGTTATACTTGCATTTTATGTTTTTATGACTAAGGAACATAAACTCTTTGAGTGGATTACCAAAGTTAATTGACACATGCAGACCACTCAGACTACTGCTTTGATTACTTTGATTTGCTTTCATTTCATGAAGTTTACTTTCTCTACAACATTTAATTAATTAAAGCATTTCCTTTCCACAGAAAATTTATTTCAGGATTTCATTTGCAGTTGCAATTCTTTTTCAACACATCTTTTAGTCTTTCAAAAGTAATTGGAAACTTGGTGAAGGAAACTCTGCCTCGGTGCAAGAGTTGGTCTCTTGTCACAGAAACATAGTGATATAAGCCCCGAGGCTTAGAGCACCTTCACAAAGACATAAATCTTCAGTAAGGGAGGCAAAATATACTTTTACACAGAGACACTATACCTGCACTAGTGCAAGAAGATTGCAATAGTGCAAGAATAGGTTGTTTGTGTAGAAGGAAGGGCAAGAGGAAAATAGATCTCTGCAAGGGCCCACTTGTCAAATTGTTAGCTATATATCTTAATATGAACATATCATTTCATTCCAACATTTAATATTTTTTCAGTTGTGTGAAAACTCCTTTACTTGATTTACTTGCAAATCGTTCTTTTACATTCCAGTACTAGATTTGCCTTGGTGTCAATTTCCTTTAAGATTGTTTTATGTCTGATTCTGCAAGCATTTTCTTTAAGAAGTAGGATTAGGAATGGGAAAATTTCATACAACTTTTGGCATTTCCTGTGCTTCGTCTCTAAGTTTACGATACCCCCAGGTTGACAATTAAGTGTTGAGGAGTTTGCTTAAGCGCAAATCCTAAACCCAAAATTTTGGCGCCGTTACCGGGGAGGCGATTTGAATTGGTAAGAACTTTCCATTTTTTTGCAATAGGGGTAAGTCTGCTATTATTTTTTTTGAATTGTGCTTCTTTTGTTTGAAGGAATTTATAGGTGCTGATCTATTTTTTTTTAAATTGCAACTTTTATTTGAATTTCGTTTTGTCATTTTTTGAAAATGAATGCCTAAAAGAGGTAGGGGTTTGAAGCCCACTAGCAGCCAAAGAATATTGATAAATATGAAACCAAAACTCATATTGGGCCTTCTTTTGTAGGCAGAAAGTCCAAACAAACTCAAACTCATCACACATGAGCAGTCCAATTAGGCTCTGGTAGCAGTGGTCCAGGTGTGATACAACCCATAAAGGGGAAGAAGGGGACTGTTGGAATCCATAGTCAGCCTTCTCAGCCTGTTGAGAGCGGTTCGTGTGGAAGAACAACAATGGAAGATATGGAAGACGATGCAGAAGGAAGTGGTGAAAATCGGGTAAATGAGGAACAATCTACTTTCGGATTCCTGATTGTGAATCCCAATATACAAGTACAAATGAAAAACGTTCCACCATCAGCTCTTCCTCATTTCTATGGTATGGTACATAAAGACCTAGACTCTTTCTTATTTGAGTTTGATATTTTGTGTAGAAGTTATGATTACTCATCTGATGCCCAGAAGTTAAATTTGTTTCCTGGAAATCTCAAGGATGTAGCACTCTGCTAGTTCATGGGACTAGGAGGGAACACTATAAATTCTTGGGAGAAAATTAAGAGAGTGTTCTTATCGAAATATCAAGAATATTGTAAAACTAGAGATATTCAAGATGAAACCTTTACTATTGTGCAAAATGGTGATGAAATGCTAGAGGACTACTTAGAGAGATTCTTGTACATCCTCCAAAGGTCAAAGCACAAATTTGATCTAAATACCATTAGAACCTTGTTCTTACATGGGCTTACTGATGATGCTAGGAATAATTTAAATCTATTAGGACAAGGGGATATTGCTCAAAAACCTTTTGATCAGATCTATGACTTGCGCAGGAAATTCTTGAGGAACCAATATAGATATGGTAAAGTGATTTGGAATAGAAACAAGAAAACCGAATCTATTAATGCTATGATTATTTGATTAGAAAACAAAATGGACAATATGAAAATTGAAATAATGAATATTGTTAGTAAACAAATAGACTCTTTGAAGTTTCAACAAAAACTTGTAGAAGAGCAAGAGACATTGTCTATTTTCTGTCCTAGATGTAGAGGAAAGCATCCTTTAAGAGAATATCCTCTCGATATTAAAGAAACTAATAAATGTGCAATTTGTGCAGATAACCGTGCTACAGAAAAATGTCCCTCCATACCTGGGTTGAAAGCTGTACTTGAAGGAGGACAACCTAAAGCTGAATCAAGGCATGCTATGGGAGCACAAAGAAATTGGCCTCAGGTAAGAGCAGGTATGGTTCCTGAACCTCCACCACCTTTCTTTGGTTATAATGCATACTCATATTCCTATCCTAACACTGGTCACTCTCAACATTAGTAGCATGGGAACCAATAGCAGTATGGACAACCCTCCCAATCTTGGCAACAAGGATGGAGAGGGCCAAACCATTCACATCATTCACATCATTCCTATCCTGCGCCTATTCAATCATACCCTCCTACATATGCACCTTACCCAATTCCTCAACCATCATTACCTCATCTGAGTCAACCTATGCCACCATTACCTTTACCTCCACCACTTTGACCTTCTCAGCTTCCTGCTCAACCTTTACCCGACCCCAATAATAAAGTGGTACAAATGATCCATTCTATGAACCCGCTTTCTTCATCCAGATATCAGACTATGCCAGTTGGAGTCAATGATCTCCAATTGAGATCAGTGAAGATAGTAACCTTAGAAAATCAAAAGCAGCCTATGGTGATTATCAATGCGAAAGGAGAGGAGGAAACTCCTGACCATTCTAAAAAATATGACACCATTCAGCCTATCCTTGTACATTCTGAGCCCTTGTCTTCTTCTTCCAACTGGCCTCCCTATCTAGATAGGTTAGTTGTGGAGAAGAAAGACCCCATTCCTGAGTCTAGTCTGGATTCTGAGCTTAGGAACCTTTTCATAAGGGTACCTTTGCTCCAAGCTACCAAAGAGATCCCCATCTATACAAAAATCATTAAGGAACTCTGTCTCAAGAAGCTAGGAAGGAGAAGATTGGAACCTCAAACTATTCAATTTGTTGGTAGAGCAGCAGAGTTAATGACGGGGTGTATGCACATGGAAAAATATGCCGACCCCTGAAACCCTGTTATCTTTGTTCATATAGGTGATGTCCATAGGGGCTTCACTCAATGAACCTCTGACATATCACATGCGTTCATGGAATATTAAACAATACCCTTAATTTGAATACATATTGGAAAATACCTCTAAAAATCACATTATTTAACCCCCTACCAATATAAACCCAGTACACCTTCCTAGTTAAAAACCCCTACTTTCACTAGCTATTGTAGGTATCTATTTTTTTGTTAACATTTTTAATATCCCTTTATATTTTTTCATTAACTTTGGACTCCACCTTTTATACCTACTAATATAAAAACCCTCTCCCCCCTATATATCCCCCAATATATTATGTCATTTTTTCTTCAATAAATATCCCCCAATATCAACCCACGTGGTATGGTATTGCTCCCCAAGTGAAACCCCCGTGGTGATGTCCTTATCTCCAATGTACTTATCAACCTAGGGGCAGCCATTAATGTTATGACCAAGCAAACCATCGATCAACTTGGATTGGTCCATATTCATCTTACTCCCACTGTGCTTGAACTGGTGGATAGATCTAAAATGAAGTCGGAAGGGGTGTTGGATGATGTGGTCATTTCCCTAGATTCTTGGGAATATCCCACAGATTTCATTGTGCTTCAGTGAAAGAACCCTATGGGAGGGCATCCCTTGATCTTGGGATGACCATGGCTTGCTATTACCAATGCTATATCAGATGCCGTTCTGGTGATATGTATATTTCCCATGGAGATTCCAAAAAGAAGGTCACCTTATATCCACCTGCTAGATCCATTCAGGAGCTCCGAGACACTTTATGGTTAGACTATAGTAGTGATGAGGAGACTCAACTTGTTTCCTTGATACATCAGAATGTTGAGTCCTCGCAGGAGGGTGAGATTCAAGACTTCCTGAACAATCTAGACACCATGCCTAATTTTGAGTCATTGAGTCAGATTTTTAGTCTAGATTTTCAGGAAAGATATGACTCTCTACCTCCATCACCACCATCTCTAGTGACACCTTACTATACTATTGATCCTGATACTACTCTTTTTCAAATTAGTCCAAGTAAAACCTTGTATATCAATTCAGACTTGGATCCTTCTCAGCAAGAGCATCTTGTGAATTTGTTGCGAAACTATCTCGATGCCTTTACATGGGGTTATGAAGATATGAAAGGAATCCCTCCTAAAACTTGTACAGAACACATCTATTTTCAGGATGGAGCCCGACATGTCTGACAACCCCAAAGGTGAGTGAACCCAGCTCTAAGAGACGTTGTAAAGGAAGAATTGCAAAAACTCTTAGATTTTGATTTTACCTATCCCATTTCTGACAGCCAGTGGGACTCTCCATTAGTATTAGTCCTAGAGAAAGATGGGAGATGGCACATTTGTATTGACTACAGAGAATTGAATAAAGCCACTCTCAAAGATTACTTCCCCCTTCCTTTCATCGATCAGGTACTCGATACCCTTGCTGGTAAGAAGTACTTTTCATTTCTAAATAGCTTTAGTAGATATAACCAGATACAGATAGCACCTAAGGATTAAGACAAAACCACTTTTACATGTCCATGGGGTACATTTTCTTACCGATTTCTTCCCTTTGGGCTATGTAATGCCACAACTACCTTTCAAAGGGCAATATTGGCTATTTTTACTAACCTTGAGTGCGTAGAAATCTATATGGATGACTTCTCTGTGTTTGGTGATTCATTTCAAGAAGCCCTCAGGAATCTAGAAAAAGTGATTCTTCACTACCAAGAGGCTCATCTCGCCTTGAGTGATAAGAAGTGTAGGTTAATGTGCAAGGCGGGAGTGGTTCTTGGCCATCTTATTTCTGACAAAGGCATCCAAGTTGACCCTGCAAAAATAGAAGTCATTCTGAGTCTTCCTATACCCAAAACTCAAAGGGAAGTGAGAGGTTTTCTAAGACATGTGGGCTACTATAGGAGATTATTAAGAATTTCTCAAGGATATCTACCCCCCTTTTTCAACTTTTGGCTAAAGATAGTCAGTTTTCTTAGTCCATAGCTTGCCAATAGTCCTTTGAGACATTGAAGGAAAAATTAGTCCAGGCACCAGTCTTGAGAGGACCAAACTGGGCCCTACCATTTCATATTTTCTCTAATGCCTCAGATACTGCTATTGGCATAGCTTTAGGACAAGAAGAAGACAAACAATATTATGCTATTTACTTCATTAGTAAAAACTTGTCACCCACTGAACTCAATTATACGGTTACTGAGAAAGATTTTTTAGCTGTAATTTTCTCTATTAATAAATTTAGACATTATATTACAGGTTATGAAGTCTTTGTGCATACTGACCATTCCACAATAAGATGAATAAACCATTAACTAGTGGTAGAGTGACTAGGTGGTTGCTATGTTACAGGAATTTAATATTACTTTTGTTGATAAATCAGGAAAATCAAATGTAGTAGCAGATTATCTTTCAATGTTAAATAATCCCCGTGAAGCAATTCCTGTTGATGATGATTTTCCTGACGAACATCTTTTTGCTGTGTCGACAAAATCCTGATGGTTTGCCGACATAGCTAACTATTTAGTCACTGGAAAATTACCACCTCACTTATCCACTCGTGAAAGGAAGAATATCATTCAGAAAAGTGTTGCATATTCCTGGATCCAAGGAGACCTCTTTTACACTAGAGTAGATCTCATTATCGGTAGATGTGTAAGAGAGGAAGAAGTGTTTGATATTTTAAAATTTTCCCATGATGAACCTTGAAGTGGTCACTTCGTTGATAAGCGGACTGCATACAAAGCATTATGAGCTGGCTATTTTGGCCTTCCTTGTTCAAGGATGCCAAACAATATGTCAAGCGGTGTGATAGCTGTCAGCAAGTTGGCCAGCCTAATCAAACCAATGAAATATCTTTATGTCCTCAAGTTATGATTGAGGCTTTTGAAAAATGGGCCATTGATTTCGTAGGACCAATAAATCCAACATCATCAAATAAAAAACATATTTTGGTTTGCACAGATTTTGTACAAAATGGGTAGAAGCTAAAGCTGCTTATTTTTCTACTGAAAGAGTTGTTGTTGATTTTCTTTTTACTGAAATATTTACTAGATTTAGTGTGCCTAGAGAAATTGTTTCTGATAATGGACCACAATTTATTTCTAACCTGGTACAGGGTGTGATGGAGCAGTACAAAATACAGCATAGGAAATCTACACCGTATCACTCGCAAGCAAATGGTCAGGTGGAGTCCATGAATAAGGTGATTGATTCCATCCTCACAAAGATAGTAAATATCCATCGAAAGAATTGGGCTTACAAATTACCGGAAGCATTGTGGGCCTATCAAACCACTTGGAGAAATAGCACAGGACACACACCATATGAGCTGGTGTACAAAAAACAAGTCCTCTTGCCGATAGAATTCTAGATCAAGACTTTTAGGATTGCAGTTCAATTAGGGCTAGATCACTCTGAAGCATAGAAACAATGTCTTCTACAGTTAAATGATTTATATGAATTCCGAAGGGATGATGTTCGGTAGAACATATTGGTTCAACAGCAGCACAAGAAGTGGCATGACAAGTCCATTCAGGAGAAGCAGTTCCAACCAGGAGATTGGGTACTCCTTTACATTCTAGATTCAAATATTTTAAAGGAAAATTTCATACACATTGGATGGGATCCAATGAAGTGGTCAAAGTGTTCGAAAATGGAGTGGTAGAAATCAAAACTATTGATGGATGGAATTCTGTGTTCCTGGTAAACAGGCATAGATTGAAGGTATATTTTCAACCCCTTACTAAAGGAGATTTTATGCAGCAAGTCCAATAGCCATTTGAAAAGGAGTTCGTAGGTGGTAACTCCAACCTATCAAAGATTTGATTCCTTCTTGTCCTTATTGAAAAAAAAAATCATGTAATTATGAAAATCAGTTGACTGACATGATTGTAGAAGGATCGATCTGAAAACCAGCATACTGGCAGGAAGATCGAAATTTTAATAAAAAGGGAATATTACTTGATTTTTAGATATGTTGGCTTCCACCAAGAAGAAGCAGGTTCACGAAACCAAGCACTTACCCAAGTTTGGGGTAACTAGCATGGACATTTTTATCCAAGGAAACGCTTACTTCCCACCGCAGTTATTTTTTTCCTGCACCAGTGCAAGCATATTTCAAGGTAAAAACTTTTTCCTTTCTTCTATTTCCCATTTCGAAAATTCCCACTAGTTTCTTTTCTAAATTCCCTAATGAATTACCTTCCTCTTTCTTCTAAGAAAATACCCTTGCTTGATTTCGTAAAATCCCTCTTTCCCATTTTGTTTATCCCTCTTGGTGATATTGTTTTTGGAATCCCTGCTGTAATAATCCTTCCCATTCTAAATTTTTTTTTTGCCCCCTTCCCACTTCTTTATTCCCTCATAAATTGATTGCAGAATTTGATGCAATTAATCCAGAAGGCATGCTCATGAAACACCAAAGGATGGCGAATACATTTTTCTTGTATATTCAAGAAAAAAAAATTAAGTCTAGCTATAGAATTATGTTCTATTAGATTCTCTATTTTGGTAAAAGTCCTTGGTGCAAGATGTGCAATGCAAGCACAACGTAGTGCAAACAGGTTTAGTGCAAGAACACAACTGACTGTGAAAGAAAGTAAAATTCACAGAGTCCAGGAGTGTTTTATCAAGGATATTTATGGATCTTTACTTTCCTGTACATGTGTACTGATATATCATAGCATTGCATGTTTTAATTGATACTCTGTTTCATTATTTACTAACCTAGGAAAATATTTAAAGTGCAAGATGTATAGGGTTTTGAAATCTAATCTTTTTAATAAGTGCTAAAGTATGTCTTGGTTAAATTATGATGCTAACTGTGGGATAACACTATTGTCCGATAACCTATATTCACCCTCCTTGAAATAATTCCCCATTACTTGTCCATTATTACCTTGCCCGTAAACCGAGCATTGTAACCATTGCGCCACCGACGCCTACACCTCCATTGCACCCAACCATTATGATTCACCCATAGCGGGCTGACACGAATCTGCACCTGATATGAAGGGTTGTTCCATTGTGATCGGGTGAGTGGGTCTAAAAAGATGGAGGGTGATGAACCTCCGACATAAAGCTCTCTAAAACGTTGGAGTCACTTGCAAAAATTATTTCGAGGGTGTGATAAAAAAGGGTGAAGTGCAGTTTGAAATGGCACCTGTAAAGAGTGAGCCATTGTCTTTGTAGGAGATTGAGCAAACCATAGAGTATAGGAACAATCTTTCACATTGCAAAAATCTGGGTTCCTGCCATTCCTACAGAAGTTTGATGGGTTCGACATGGCTGTGGTACTAGAGTTCACAAGGACATCCAAAGGAAGCCGAGTCAAGGTCAGCTCATTGAAGTTCAAAGTTATAAAGGAGTCTATTGTGCAAGCCACAAGCTTGCCACTTATAGGAGAACAGTGGTATAAAAATGAGCGGCTTGCGAAGAAATGATGGAATCGGTTCGTGGTTGACAAGAAGATTAAGGTTGACTGGAGGAAGGGACTTCCACAGAGTGCCATGGTTGGCAAGTGGCGAGACCTATTGTTTATACTGCAGAAATTCGTAACTGGGGAGAGACACTATACATTGGCATTCGTATATCACCTTCAGTTGTTGCTACACTTCAAGTTGGGAAAATTAATTAATTTTCCTTACTTCCTGCTCAGAAGTCTTGAGAAGATGGCGAAAGGCGTGCAGAGTGGAAACGCGAGCCAAGTTGCAACCAAGCTCTACCATCATGGGTGTTGGGTGCAGGATCCCCCAAGGAAATTTTTGGGGCTTAAAGCCTAGATTTTGGCTAAAAAGTGTGAAGTTGATGTAAAGACTCCGCATTTTGTGGGTGCAGAGTGTGAAGTTGTAAATGATTCATAGGGTTGCTTTCCCTCGATTTTGTAATGTAATGTCAGTTGATTCGAATTGGATCCTAAAAAATCTCTAAGTTTTCATGACTATTTCAAATTATGCTAAAAGATTCAAGTCCTAGAAAAGATCAAAGCTATCAGAAGGAATCCTTGTAACAGTTGCAGTTGTGGCCAGAGCGGAGCAATGAGGACCCTCAGTCGAGCGTGCAGACTGTTGGCCCATAGTAACGCGCACTAGCACAAAATAGCAAAATCGAAGGCCAAATCAAGAAACGAGGGTGGTTTCTGATACGCGATTAGTGCTAATCGCGTATCGAAGGGCGTCCCCCTCAGTGAAGGAAAGCCCTGAAGTGCCCGAACCCGAAATCGCTATAAAATTCGGAAAATTAACGCATTCGGTTTAGTAGTGCGGGATTCCACAAACCGGCAGGATATCAGAAGGCCTCGAGGCAGTAAGTAGTTTTGATTGAGTCCTGCCTGATGCCACACATCGAGTGACGCACGTCCGACAGATTAGAGAGAAAACCACCCGCATCGGACGGTTAAACACCATGCGACTTGTCCACCCGATATGAAGGACAACCATAGGATCTGGGGGGCCCAAATCAATGGCGGAGGTGCATCCCGATGACTGACCGGATTTGGCAGGTCAAAAATCAAGATGATAGGGGATTTGAAGCCTAACATGGATGATGAGTTGGAAAACGATTCATGATTCGCATGCCATATTGAAGCAAATAGAATTAACGGCCATTCAAAAATGATTCAAGGAATCTAACACCCATTTCGTTGGGAAACAGGTGGCCACCTCCTTGCGAGACATTACCCAATGATGATGACACAGAGTGGAGGAATTCGAATGGACAAAGGTAAGGAAACCAGAAGGCCGGGAAGCAGAAATGAACAATCAAAAGAACAGACTGTCTTTAAAGCCATGAACTAACAGAAGCAGAGGGGAGGCACATACAGAGACGCAAGAAGCTAATAGCAGATAACAGAGAGTAGAAGCTGAGCTGACCTGAAGGTAGCATCGAGCCAGACAAAGCCAGAGAGAATCAAAGAGTCTGTGTACTCCATTGAAAGCTTGAGAGGTTCAAGCAAACTCCTCGGCATAGGCCTGTCATACTACTGTGATTCTCAGAGGTCGAGTTCCAGTAAGGAGAGTCTGTGCACTCTATTCCCACTGACTTCATTCTGTTTAAGTGAGTCTCGAATCGATCTCACTATTGTAAAAACTCTGCTTGAAAACATAATAGAGAGGCCACCACTGAAAGGCTGGACCAGGAGACATAGCCCAGGAGCATTGGGTGAACTCCTTATTAAACTTGTTTTGTTTACATGTTTGGCTGTTATGTTTTCTCTGGTTGTCTCAGTGTCTATGTATTCTAGCAATCTTATCGATCCATTGCATAAGTAACATAGGCACATCCATGCACATGAGTTTGTAATACCTTTAATTCTTTGTCCTGGATAAATTCCAGATCAAGTGGTATCAGAGCCCTAGGTTACTAAGGTTAGACAAGCTTGTGTTGGATTTTTTTGTTGAATGCTAACTAGATCAAAGCTTAAATTAGGAGAAGAAGAATTGGCTGAAACTAACCCGGGAATTGGAAGAGTCTATTCTAAGAGGAAAATGTCAGAAGAAAATCCCTTGGAATCAAACCCCCAGTTCATGGATAGTTTTATGACCCTGAGATCCATGGTGGAGGAAATGTATAGGGACTTTAAGAAACATAAAGATGAAGATTCATCAAGCTCCAAACAAGACAAAGGAGTAGAAGAATCTCTCCTCCATGATCACTCTAAAGGCAAAGGGAAAGAAGAAAAATTTCTCACGCCTCCTAATAGCCCTGAAAATAAAAAGAAGATATCTTTGATTAAATTAGATGTTAAATTTGATTTACCAACATATGATGGAGAGTTGAATGCAGAGAAGCTGGATAATTGGATCAGACAAATTGATGTTTATTGCAGAGTGCAGAGCATTGACTCAGACAAGAGTAAGATTCAGCAAGCCAGCCTACGCCTTGAAGGCACTGCCTTGGTATGGTGGGAAGGCAGGACACAAGATGACATGAAGAAACATGGTAAGATTCTTTCTGCCTGGAGTGAATTTGTTTCTACAATTAAATAGCAATTCTATCCACTAGCCTACATGCAGCAAGCCATGATGAACTGGCAAACTCTTCAACAACTAAAAGGGCAAAGTGTACATGATTACACCCAAGAATTTAGGAAAATAGCTTTGATTCTAGGAATTTCTTTAGACTCACCTGAGACTCTATTGAAGTATATAGGTGGTCTACATAACTACATGAGGCACACTATCCTCATGTTTGATCCCACTAGCATAGATGAGGTATCCGTTCAGGCTACGCATCTAGAAGCTAGAGGTAAGAATGGGAACCCAGAAGTTGGGGGATCATCCCAGCCCACTGCAAGAAAAAATAAGGAGAAAAGAAAACAGAAATGGAAAGAGAGGAAGACAAACACTATACAGAAAAGCAAGTCTTCATGCACTCACTGTAAGAAGGATGGGCATGACGATGAACATTGTTGGATTCTGCATCCAGAGCTGAAACCTAAGAAGTTCGAGGGCAAGAAGAAGAAGATTGTTGCAGCTATTCAAAAGGATTTGGGGTCAGACTCAGGAGATGAAGCAACAATCACAGCCACAGGTATAAAAGGTAAAAATTTTGAAGCATCTACTAGTAATTTTGCACAATCTACTGATAATGAAGAAAATAAGAGAAAAAGACATGAGCTTTTTCATATTCGAGTTATTTCCAATCATCAAAAGATTGATACTTTGTTTGATAGTGGCTCACAAGTAAATTTAATTTATGAAGCAATGGTAAGGAAGCTGGGATTACTAACCACACCTCACAAGAGACCATATCCATTAGATTGGTTATGTGATAAAGCAAAGCTACAAGTGACTAGACAATGTAAACTTAAGTTTTCTTTTGGGTCAGAATTTGTAGATGAGGTTGAGTTAGATATGGTTCCTTTGGATATATGTGGAATTGTTTTAGGAAGTCCTTACTTGTATGATAGAAAAGCCATTTTCTATAGAGCTGAGAACAAGTATCTACTTGTTAAATATGGAATCAAATATATTGTAAGAGCTCATAAGCTCAAGAATAATTATACTCTCATAAACTCAGGGCAGATGAAACGAATTGTAAATTCATGCAAACAATTTTATTGATGGTTGTAAAGGAAAAGAAACCTGATAAAACCTATGTGTTTGAGGGTTGTGATGCTAAACAACAAGCTGATTTAGAAAAAGTTGTTTCAAAATATGATATATTGTTTCAAGAACCTAAAGGTCTGCCACCCAAAAAGGAAATAGTGCATGATATTAATTTGCAGCAAGATGCTCCATTGCCTAACATTGGAATGTACAGGTTGTCCGCTTTAGAGAATGAAGAAATAAAGAAGCAGGTACAAGAGCTGCTCGAGAAGGGGTTCATCAGACCTAGCACATCACCATGTGGGTCTCCAATTATTTTGGTGAAAAAGAAAGATGGCTCGTGGAGAATGTGCATTGATTACCGAGCACTGAATAAGATAACGATCAAAAATCGTTATCCCCTTCCTTGCATAGATGATCTATTAGATCAGTTGAAAGAAGCTATTTATTATTCCAGGTTAGACTTGCATAGTGGTTATCATTAGGTCAGAGTTGTAGAGCAAGATGCATGGAAGACTACTTTCAAAACAAAGTAGGGATTGTATGAGTGGCTAGTTATGCCTTTCGGCTTAACTAATGCTCCTGCTACTTTCATGAGAGTAATTAATGATGTAATCATACCTTTTCTTGATTATTTTGTTATTGTATATCAGGATGATATTCTTATATTTAGCAACATGTGGGAAGAACATTTAAAGCATGTTAAGCAGACACTAGATGTTTGAAAGAGAATCTTTATGTTAAACTCTCAAAATGTGAATTTGGCAAAACATCTTTGAATTATTTCGGACATATGGTAGGGGGTGGTGAATTGAAGATAGATCCCTCTAAGGTTGGAGTCATTGTAAACTGGCCAAACCCAACTCTGGTACAGAATTTAGAAGCTTCTTAGGAGCAGCACAATATTGGAGAAATTTTATTTCTAACGTTTCCTTAATTGTAGCTCCCTTACATGCTTTAACAGGATTGAACAAGGTGTTTCAGTGGGGAGACAAACAACAGAAATCCTTGGACACCTTGAAAGAAAAGATTAGCACAACACGAGTACTAGAACTGTCCAATCTTCAAAGACCATTTGAGATTGAAACAGATGCCAGTAACTATGCCATGGGAACAGTGTTGATGCAGCATGGTGCATTAGTACAAAGTGTGAAAAAGTGGAAACATTACTTAATGGGCAAAGAGACATTTATACATATTGATCATCAACCACTTCAATATCTACACTCCCAAACTAAGTTGCAGCAATCAAGACACTATAGATGAATGGGTTTTCTACAATAGTTTCATTTAGTCATCAGATATAAAAAGGGCATACACAATAAAGTTGTAGATATGTTGTCTAGACCAATTATAAATTAATCTACTATACTTAAGCATAACTCAGTACTGCATGAGAGCTACATTGAACAATATGCTCAAGATATAGATTTTAAACATGTATATGGAAATTTAAGTCAAGGCAAAAGAGTAGAACAATTGGATTATCATGTTAAGAACCAACTCTTGTATCATTTTGGGAAGCTATGAATTCCACAAACTGAAAGAGTAAAGATAATTCGAGAAGCACACACTTCTCTAATGTCAGGTCACTTTGGTGTAAGTAAAACAGTTGCACAACTGCAAAGATTTTGTTATT